>JABFDZ020000044.1:34795386-34806651 GCA_019775955.2 Pollimyrus isidori | reverse complement strand
ATAGTTTTTTAAACAAGACGAAATTAGCTTTTTTAGGGCAACGAGTTTCCATAAATTTTTTAAGTTCAATCAACCTGTATAGGCTTACAGTGAAGAGATCAAGGAAGTGCAGTCACCTATAATCAATAATTATTTAGCTTAAATCCTAAAAACAGCTATACTGGGACAAACAATGAACAATCTTTGAAAAACATGCCTTGGTATTAATTAGTATCATTTTAAGCCAATCCTTAAAGATATTTTATGATACACAATAATATAATACAAATGGTCATTTCCTCTAAAAAAGAAGATGTAAACCATGGAACCTCTGCATACCTATCATAAAATTTCCTGTAACTTTCAATGGAATCCTTGACTTCTTTATCCGTGTGGGTTCCACATGACCTATTTAGATCTTGAGGAGTGACCATGGTTATTCCTAGATGGTAAATGGATTTTGTGTAGACAATATAAGCATAGAGCATTAAATAAAACATTTTACGGAAGTCAGAATAAAGTTTGACATTTCCATAGTGCAGTTAGAAGCTGAATTGGTGCATGCCTGCCCTATGAGAATATGGGCTAAAATATGTTGCAAAAATTCTAGTAGCCTCACAATAAAGTCTTGCTGACTTTGGCTTGTGAGAATTATAGTCAAGTCACGCCACTGGATGCTACTGTTGGAGTCCCTACAGCTTTTAAGTTCAAACCCTTTACAATATTTCAGTGCCTGTTTTTTATATGTGAACACTCCACTCTGTATGGAGCCTGCATGTTCTCCTTGGGTTGGGTGTGTGTCTACCAAGTGCTCAGGTAGTTAGGTTCCTATTTGCCCATAAGGTTTGATTATGTTTGTATGTTCTCCATGATGGATTTGCATCCTCTCCAGGTTGCATTCTTACCTTGTGCCACAGGTTCCCACAGCGGATGGTGTACACAGTAGGCAAAAAACATGGGAACATCTCTCCCCAGCATCAAGGATAACTTCTACAAAAGTGTCACCCACAAAGCCTGCATTGTGCAGGACCCCCCCCCCTCCCACACACACACACACACACACACACACACACACACACTTCCCCTGGACTCTTTGTCCTGCCCTCATCTGGAGTAGCATCCAAGCCAATTCTGCCAGGTTCCGCAACAGCTTCTTCCTTGAGGCTGTCAAGACACTCAGCACCCAGGTGTCCCCTCCTAAGAATATACACACCTCCCCACCACTGGCACTGCTAACTTTACCTTATTCTTATTCAACTGACACTATTTATTCAGCCATTTATGCTGCAACATTATTTATTATGTTTACACACAACCTTCAGTGCACTATGTATAATTATAGACTCTTGTGCCCAACACCCCTGTTTCACAGCGCATTGTGTTTTGGTTTTGAGAGACCCTGCTCCTTTTACGTGCAGTCCTCGGGGACATCACGTCATGCCACTATATACATGTACTGCATGTGGTATGACTACAAAGCCCACTTGACATTTGCTCTGTGCTGCTTGGAATAAGCTCTAGCGCCCCTCACCACCACCTCCCGGCAACCCCGACCAGGATAAGTGGTTAAATTGTCCAGTAGATGGCAATATTGTAACAAATATAAAAGATAATGGCACAATTTTTTTTTCCCAAGTCACATGTGAACAATATTCTTAATTTGCCTGCAGCTTCCGCAGAATAAGTCCTAACGATTTTATTGGCATAAGGCTTGTGACTAAGGTCTAACCCGTAAAAATATTTAATATAATGTCCATACCAGTCAAAATCCGATATACCTAAAGATGTGTTTGAAAGAAAAAATACAAATAAGGACTAGAAATATAGAAATACCTGAAAAATCGATTACATAAGTCAAAATTTTAACTCCAGTAACAAACGTGCATTTTTCGTAATACATAATCACATTATAGGCACTGTGTTTTATTATTGTGTAATTTAGCTTCATTTTATGTGATATTTCAGATTTATCGTGCTGTATTATAAAATGAAGAATGCGTCGAATCGACTGCAACCTATCATTTGCATTGTACGATGCCGCAAGGATTAATGTTATCATTGTGTTCGTTAATTTTGTTTTTACTTCAATGAATAACTTGTTTAACGTTAATCGTATTGATTTTAAAGTTACTGTAATGTTATAACTTAACGATCTGTGCCTTTGTGTTTTTAATTGTTGAGATACTGGTCACGTGCGCCGCGCGATAACGCTCAGCAACAAGGGCCACGTGGCACCGGACAAACCGCATAAAGCGTCAAAATACACAAAATAATATTCTATATTAAATAATATATAATAATGAATAATATTATGTTTATACTATTCTAAAATAGGAATGTAACAATTGTGTAAATCGGATCTGTTTTTGGGTATCGAAAGGATACTCGTTTAAAAGGACAGGACAAATTGCGGTGTATAACATTACGTATCTTAAAAACTACACCAATCGGACTGAAACATAAAGCGACAAAGTAGAAAATAAAACGCATATTTTCTGTCCTTGAGGCATACCACGCTATTAACCAGGAGATGTGACAACAGAAACATATTTCTTGTGTCCGATAATTCCTAACGCTAGCGTTCACACCTCGAGTCTGTAACAATATAGAATTAGTGCTACGCCCAGGTACTTTTTATTTATTTCGATTGGCCTGTGTAATATACAGTGCTGATAAACTTCTACGCTATTGTTTAGAAAGAAGCCTCGGTTGCGCGCCTGTTTACTTCGACCACGTGCCCACACAATGCGCGTTCATAAATGCAGTAGCTGGAGAACTGGCACGTGTCTCCCGCGGTAGCGCGCTTTACCAAAACAAGCCCCAGGTCTTTGTCTGATTCGCAGAATGTTAACAATTGGCTGTCGATGGTAACGAGGGTTGGGATTCCTTGCAATTGATTGGTTCTGAAAGATTCTGACTGGTTGTAATTGGTCGAATGAAGAGGGCTTTAGGAACTGCTTGCCCTACCGTGAGTAGTTCGAATGTAACGACTTTTTTTCATATAGCAACAAAACAAAAGACACCAACGTCATAGCTGTTTTAATCCGAAGAAGCCAGAGAGTTCTTCTTATTAAGTATATTTAACGTAGGAGACGTTCTTTAAACTGGCATTCAGCAGAAATAGTTGGATCATGTTTGTTATTGAAGAAAGTGCTCGAGAAAGATTTTTTTAGAAATTCATTACACGTTTTTTTGGAAAATCATAACTGGAGAAATCTAAGTAGGGGAGACATTAAACAGTTTTGTCAAATTTGCATTACGTATGTTTGGCTTTTAGGTAAACCATCTTGGTTTTGTAAATTCCACTCCGCGTATTTTATGTTTGCATTTGATGTGTGCTTTATTCTTTTAAATAACTACGTGGGGATCAGAACCTGACTGATGAATGGCAAAACAAACGGAGTTTTGCGTGGAAAAACCGCGGTGGTAGCGTGTCGCTTTCGGAACGCTGAAGAGTGATCCTATTCAGGAGCAATCGTGGTGAATGAACGGTCGGAGGAACATGCAGTGCAATAAAAGACAGTGAAGAACTGTCGCCATCGCACTGGGAACGTGGCACCACATGCGCGACTTGTGAATGAAAAGGAAAGCCGCAGCGGAGAAAAGACATTCTCCGTATCCGTCGGGAAGGGGAAATTGTGTTTTTGTAAGTATTTAGACCTCCCTGGGTGCGGTGTATTATACAGTCATGTATCGTCAAGTATTCTAGACAAGTAGTGAATCGTTTTATTATATCAATATGTCAAATGTAGTATTTGCTCTTGAGAAGCAGGCATGTAACTGACATCTTCCTTTTGGTATTTGTTTAAAGGTCACATTGATCTGTACTGGTGACCCTTTGTTTTGCAGTAACAAAGCCATAACTTTAAACTCATTAAATCGTTGTTATCACGAGTGAGAGGATTCAATTAGATTATTTGCCTAGCTTAAATGAGACACGGTGGTCCAGAAATGTGGTGAACAACTGGGTCAGAAAAGCAGGGAGACGCAGGATGCAAACGCATGACATCACCAGTGCTTCTGCTCGACGCACAGTTAATTTGAATGTTGTTTGTTAGCATTTCAGTAACTGTATTATTCCGTGTTCCGATGTACTGTTCAATAAACGACTATTGGGGGTATAAAGCGATGTGTATGCTGATGATCGTCATTATTTTTAGTTAGTGAAACATTAACAGACATTTTTTACGGCTGGGTTTGCACATGTACCATTTTTTCTATGGCAGATTTTATCGAATGAGAACTGGATTATTTTTGGTCATTTCAGAAGTAACACGGTGGGCCAGTATGAGAGACGTAATGTCATTGCGATAATGCAAGCATGTGTAATCTATAATACATATATGTGTTAAAGAAATTCAAATATGTAATGATAGGATGATTATATCATCACTGTGACAGTTGTTGCCTTGTGTTGAGTAAATACCGCGTAATAATGGGTAGGTTGTGTTTGATAAATCATAATTTTATTTTAAATTCTTGATATCTGAATAGTTTGAAGCACATAGCCGAAATATGACCATTATTTTATTTATTATGTTGAGCTGTTGGAATAAATATGTACATTAATTATTCTGAATTGTTTGGTTTGCACACGTTATATCACGCTTTCGTCCTCTATTTATTTACACATCCGGGAGCCTATTAGGCTGCACAATTATTCCGCCTTGTCTCCTCCCGCAGTGGCCGTCGTACCTGTCGATCACATTGATTCCCGCCCACCGCGTGACGTCACCACCACAAAGCCGCCAGGCTAGTCTATCTTCGACACAAAGGCAACAACAAAGACGAAAGAAATGTGCGGAAGATCGCACAGGCAAGCTTGGGAGACAGCTTCAGTACAAGCGGGTTTGCATAATTTTAGGCTATAACAACAGGCAATAAAACAAGGATTGCCGTTTTTTGTGGAACAGGGCATTTTTTCTTTAGTACACCAAAATATATTGTGTCAAAAAGCTGGTTTCAGAAGAGAGCCGTTTCAGGTGGTGAGTGTTTGTCTAATGCACTATTCTTAGTAAGTTAGCTATTGTTTATAGCAGGCAGGCTACGTGTTGATCTCCTGAAGGAAAAACGAACCGCGCTGTTGGCCTTGACAACATTAGGCACACTAAACGCAGCTTAAACGCTTGGTGTCTTGCCTGACTACTGACACAGAGACAGGGATTCAGATGAAATACTCACAATAAACAAATGACAGAGTCATTTGAGGCACTCTCCTAAAAATTCATATATTCGTACGTAAAAACTTACATTTGGGCTTGTAAGCCTCGTAGCTTTTCTAGAGTAAACGTATCTTTAAAATAGATTATTCGTGCTTTTCAGTATTTACAGAAGCTTGGTGATTAAGAAGCAAATGTTTATTATCGTACAGTGGGGTATACGGAACAGGTTTGTCTTCCTGTTTTTGCGTTGGACTTGCATGCGCTGAATATCTTTCCTTCTGTTAAACCCTGGATTGTGCTTCAAACCTACTGACATCTGTGCTACTAGCAGTAAACCATTTTTCCATGGACATAAAAAAGTGGTACTGCAAAGTGAACGTTGCACTTTTATTGTGCTCATAAGCCTGCTTTTCTGATTTTAATAGAACCTTTTTGTAATCGATATATGTACTTCTTACTAAGAATACATAAACAGCACATCCTAAGCATCTTAATGCAGAATATTTAGGTGGAAACAATACATTATATGTGAATCATACACGTATGTTATAGTTTCTCTATAAATTAGACCATTCCTAGACTGAGTAATATTTTGTTGTTTGTGGGACTTAAAGTTGCAGCTAAAAACAGTGTGTTTTGTGAAATGTTTTTCTTAAAAAGTTTAAAAGTATTAGCCTGAAGATCCTCAGAAGGACGATGACGTAAGATTAACAACTTCCCTTTTACAAGAATGATAAAAATACTAAACAAAGGTAAAACAAGATTTTTACGAGCGTGGCATTGTGTTCTCAGTATAAGCAAAAGTCTATTTGAAATGGGAATCAGATTTTTGCTGTAAGTGCCATTTTTAAAAGTGTGTAAGATGAGCAATATCTAGACTGATGCCTTGGGGAAATAATATATCATAGGGGTTGCACTTGGCTTTTGTTTTTGTGCACTTGATCCTTCACAATTAATGCCTCCTGCAGTTTGATAGTATTTGATAAGAAAAAGAGAGAAGTTGGTCATGTTTTATTTTAAGTGACAGAGTGCAGAGCATTGGAACATGGCTGTGTCAGGTGCAGAAAAAAATGAAGCTTGCCAGTTTTGAACTTTGCTCTCCTTTCTGAGTCTTTCTGCTTGTGGTGGGAAAGCCATAAGCAGCACGTTGGAAAGCAGCAGAGTATGTGTCGGAGTGCTGCTTGCTGTGCCCTCGCCACACAGCTGTGTAGGAAGGGAGATGTGCTAATGCTAAGGCAGACTGGCTGTCACACTCAGTCTCTGCCCCCTCCTCTTCCTGTCTGTTTGCGGAAGCCCCCTTGCACTTTGCATGAGCTCAACTGCAGTGCGCTCACCTTCCTGTTATGGCCTCATGACACAGTCGTGCTTGTTTCTCTTTTTTTCTGTAGGGGTGCTGTAGAGCCTCAACCTTGATGTGTGTGTGTGTGTGTGTGTGTGTATTGCTGTGCAAATATGGACAGTGATTTATAGTAGATGTGAGCTATATTTTTAAAGGTTACCTTTGTGTTTTTACAGAAACATTTACCCTGCATTTTCATTTTTATGGTTCAGTTTCAGCTTCATGCCCTAGGCCATTACAGAAGGCAGCGAAACTGAGTTTCGTTATTTATTATAGAAAAACTTGGTTTTGTAGCACTGTTGCCAGATACTGTCTAGTTGAGTATAGTATAAGGTTTTTATATGTATTCTACATTTTCAGGACAAAGAAAGTAATTTGTTACTATTCGGTGTGAAACCTGTTGAAGTTTGTGCTAAATTTCACTGTATTTTCATTCATTCATTTATATTATCGTAGATGAAAATGCATGTTTAAAAATAACTTATGATAATAACCACATTTTATAGTGTTCTGTCTATCCTTCTCTTCTTTTAACTCATGACATGATGTATATCTTGCCCAGTTTCTCAATTTGTTGAAACAACCTCCGCTGAATTGTGCTTCTTTGGTGTCTTCCAGGTGTCCATTTCTCCTGTGGTGTCTGTGTGGAACGAGCCACACACCCACTCCAGAACAACGACGGCTTTTGCTTGCATCTTTCAGTGTTTCTTCTGTCAACAAGTTCAGCAGAGTTGCAGCTCGTCCAGCCCCAGCCCGGAGCCTCCCGAGCAGCAGGTAGACAGGGAGATGGTGAAGATGACCAAGTCCAAGACCTTCCAGGCCTATCTGCCCAGCTGCCATCGCACCTATAGCTGCATCCATTGCCGAGCCCACTTGGCCAATCACGATGAACTCATCTCCAAGGTCAGCCATCGGCCTGCATCTCCTGGGGTCATGCTGGATATAAATCTGTAGTACTACCTTTTTGAATATGAATCTTTCTTGTATGAAGGAGACAAATAAAAAGTTTTGTATGGAAAATTTTATACTTAGCTCATATGTGTGAGAAGTTTAGAAGTGTCATGAAATACACCATGGTGTGTAGAATATAAACATGATATGTTGTCTCTGTTGTTTTGGGGTGGGCATGAAATACTGGTTAACATTAGAAGGTTTTTCTTGATAAAATGTGGCCTAGTTTTTGAGTCTCTGTTGAATAAATTTAGTTAATGCTTTTATTCCAAAGAATATATACTTTTAGGCATATCTGTATGTGACATTTTATGGTACTATAGTGGTTAAATACTCTGGATTGGAAAACCATGGAAGGGCCTGATGAGATGTGTTGTTTTGCTTTGTGGACATTTCCCCCAGCAAGTAGGGAAGGACTTCTAGGGGCCAGCTACCCCAGTGTGCCATCATCTCTGCCGAGCAGCTATCGGTTGGTGGCAGTCCCTCATCATGGGTGGCAACTGTGACATTATTTATGCTTCATGGATTCGGCTCCTGGGCCTTTTTCTAGAGGGTGTTGCCTGGCATGAACTCAAAGCAGGCATCTAGTAAACCCCTTTCTCCCCCCTTGCCGTGGGTGAATTCAGTGACTAAGTACGTGGTGTACGTGTTGTGCTTCTACCCAGGTAATCAGATTATGCCAAGATGATCTGTCCATCAAAGCCATTGTCAGAATCAATGAGCAAGCCACTTAGAATGATTCCCGTTCTTGTTAGTTGAGTAGTCACAGATGTTTAGGCAAAAAATACACGATTGGGGCAGTGTGTGGCTCAGTGGGTTAAACCTGTGTGCCTGTAATCACAATGAGGAACAACTGGTCGCTGGTTCAAACCCAGCCTCTGCGCGTCCTTGAGCAAGGCCCTTAACCCCCAGCTGCCTGGGTGCTGCTATGGGTGGCTGCCTTTCACTGACAAACAGCAAGTTGAGGGAGGCGTAAAGACAATTTCCCCACAGGGATCAATAAAATATCTATTATTATTCACCACTTTTTGTCTCGAGCTGTTAATTTTTAAATGTATTTTGCAAGTAACCATGGATTAAGTTTATAACTGTAGCATTATTTATAACAGCTCCATGAAAAGTTTTTGTGACCTGGAATGTGTGGTAAGAGACGTTAGCCTATGGGTTAATACTTGCGTTGCTGGGTGCCTGTGAGGGTGCACTGCTTCCTTGAATGTGTCACCTGCATATATGTAATGCAGGGGGGTCTGGTGCCACTTTGGTTCTGTTAGTTTGGGGCTTCATTTGCCCATGAAGCCTGCAGCCCTATGGGTTCAGCTGGTGGCTCCTGTTGGTGTGGATAAGATGTGCGCTTCCTTCAACCCTCTCAGAGATCCAACATGGGCCTTCTAAGGTTTCTCTATGCTGTGTAACATTGTGGTAACGTGTGACTGACACGTTAGCAGAAATGAGGTACAACTTATTTATTCATGGCTCTCTGGTACCCTATTGCTTCACATGTCCAGGATTGGAAGTTCATATCCCGCTTTTGCTCTGTGGGTGTTGAGTTGCATCTGGGTACTTCTGATTCTTCTCATTGTCTAAACACATACATTTAGGATAATTAGTAGCTATTTGTGCATTTCTGTGTCATGTCCGGTCTTGTACCTTTTGTTTCTTGCAATAGACAGCCGCCCCATAAACCTTACCAGAAGGTGAATGGATAGTTATTGCCCAATGTGACCTTATGACAGCTGGGCAATAATCAAAACATCTATATCCCACTTGCTTATCCTGCACAGGGCCAGGAATAATCAAGCATGTGTAATGTTCTACAAATGTAGTGGTTCATGATCCAGAGAACTACATTGTTAATCAACAACCGACAGCAGAAGAGCCTGGTAGATGAAATCACTCCATCCACACCTGATCTGGGCAACCCCGGCAAAGAGGGCTTTCACAGGCATTTGCTCCATTTAATCTAATAATGTTGGAGGCATAAAACTCTGTTATTTACTTGAGTTAATAATAATATTTTTATCTGTACTAATGTGTTGGTGATTATATGTACCAGCTGTCTTTTTTATTATTCTGGTATTGTAAAAGTTTAAAACTGGCCAATGCAGAGATCTTTCAGCTAGGAATTAAAGAGTAACAAGAGAACAGGATATGACTATGAGCATTGTGTGATACAGAGGAATGTGTTATGCTGTAAAGAAGCCAACACAGATATCCCAGGATGCAATTGTTTTGAGTCCTGACCATTATGCTGTTTGCATATTAACATAAGAGTACAGGTTTTGGAAAAATAAAAAGAAATGAGGTTGAACATACCTGAAAGGTTTAAAGATTAATAATTGGTGCTGTTTGTTTTGCTATCACTTTCCTGGATAAGCATATGAACGAGAAGTGTAAAAAAAAAAAAATGCTTCAATCATCTTTCCTTTTAGAGTGACCCTTCTTACACCCCTCCCCCGAAAACAATCTGCACCAGCCGCTGAGAACAGACCCTACTTGAACGACGAGTGAAAAGTATTTAGCTGAACGTGAAATTCGCTAGAACACAGACTATACAAAAGGTCATAGTTCATATTCCCGGTTACATCTTGTTCATCAGTCTTGTAATACTTTTTGTTTTTATTTATGAAAATGTGTTGTGCATAAATAATAAGCTGATTCCATTATTTGGTATCATTGTTTTCATTGATAAACTTGTCAGATAAAATTGAGTTTGTTTCCAGGGTGTTGTGCCCAGGGTGTTTTTTGTTTGGATGTATCTCCATCCAAACTGACCTTTATGTAAAAAGACTGTAAGAGTGACGAAAATGTATGAATTTGTGTAACACCTTATATTGCATTCTGGAAAGCCAGTGGCATCTATTTTAGTGATTCAGGATGTCGCTTTCAAAATCTAATTTAGTCCAGGAGTACAATGAGATGATCGATATCAGGCACCAAACAAATGGGCAGTAGGATCCTTACATCCTTCAACCATTTTTTAAAATCAGTTTTAATATTAGAAAGTGTAGTTTGCAAAGTATTCCCAGGTAAGTGCAGGATTACTGTGGTGTGTCTGTAGATATGTTAAGCAAACCATATTGTTGTTTCTGTAAAAGAAAACCAATATGGCTGACATAGTAGCAACCAGCTATCGTAGCATGTAGCTTGACTGGAAGCTTGCTGGCAGGCCTGAGCTCCCGTGCTGTATCCTTGAACAAAATAAAAATAATATGTAAACCAAATGTAATAATAAAATATTTAACAAATTAGTTGGTCAGCTGTCCAGCAGCCCTGTGTGTTGCTTTCAATGGCTGTGCTTTTGCAGAGCTCCATATATATGGTTATGTTTATGGCTACGGCTGGGGGCCGTAGTGAAGCCCCACTGGAGGGAAAACCCCGAGCACTCCCCAGGGCCTCTAGGGGCTCTATGGAGCACACTATCCACTTTAAGTTGATTATGTCACTGGAAAAATGCTGCGCAAAACCTGGTGTTTTCCACAGAGTCCCACCAAGGCTTTGTCTGCTTTGGATTATTACAACTTTAATGAGATTGAATGCTAAATTGAGGCTGCCCCATGCTTGGTGATGGGTGAGAATGGCACTAGGGGAGTTGCTGTTAGGTATGATGGTTAGGAAGTAGCATCACAGTGAAGGTGTGAAGTGTGTTGTTTGCACATTAGACACAGCTGGGACTGGCGTGTGAATTGTAATGCAGAGTGGTGCAACTTTTTTTTAATTAGAAAATGAGAATGAACTCTAATTTTTATGATTTGTGACTAGGGAATAGTCTTGTGACATAGTTTTGTTTCCATTTATAAATTCTCTCTTGAATTTATTTTCAAGAAACATTTGTCA
>JABFDZ020000044.1:34747491-34762737 GCA_019775955.2 Pollimyrus isidori | reverse complement strand
AGTTAAGTTCTCCCCAAGCGAGCTTGATGGGTCGAATGGCCTCCTCTCGTTTGTATAGTTCTTATGTTCTTATGTTTAATGGAAAAGATGATATTGATCAATACAAAACAAGACAAACAGGCACAGGTCAAGAGGGGCTCCTTTGGCGCTCTGGTCGGAGGGTTCAGGGAAGGGAGACTATACTGAGGCTACAGAGGAACTGTGAGGGCACACATTAGCCTGTAGGATGACCTGGCTGTCACTCCATCAGGCTGTTCATATGGGGCTTTCTTAGAGAGCACATCTGAGCTGTTGTTGATGCTGATTCTTGCTGGCACAATCTCTCACAGACCGAATCACTCCCCATTGGAGGCAAAATCGGGCCTGAAAGCCTGTCATCTTCGCTTAAGCGATCTCACTCCCTCCTGCCCGCACATGGTTCGATTGAAGAAAGAGGCCTGTCCCCACTCCAGAGCCTCTGCCATTCATAAACACCACAGCCGTGACTCACTGGCAGCAGAGCACAAATCCAGTCTTCAAAGGATGTAAAGTGTGCCAGGACTCTGTGATACTCAAATATTTGGTACATAATTTGACATTGTTAGGATAAGACGGTACCTTGGTGTAGTGGTTCAGTTTCAAATTAGGTGCTAAAAATAAACATTTCCTGAAAGGTGCAAGGTTGTGGGCTTTCAGTACTGAGGTTACCGAGGCCCAACCTGATAGCACTTAAGTCTCACTGTCATTACAGGGCAAAGAATTTCATAATTTATTACATTTTCCATGTTGCATTGTTAACAGTACCATGAATTTGATGAGCATAGTCTGGATTTTATGTTTGTGGTTTTTGTTATTTTGGTAAATCCAGTAAACTAAACATAAATGTTATTTGTTATAAGCACAGTACCCCACTGGTAATGCAATACATTTCAAGCCTTTTTCACCATCATATAGATGCAGAGTAGCTATTGGGCAGCTGCCCACCCAGCCTACTGGCGTGGAAACCGTGCTGGAACATTCTGCCCCCATAGAGCCCCCATAGTCCATGAAGCGTGCAGCAAAATAGATAAAGCGGACACACAGCCACCCAAGGTCAAAATGAGCCACATGACAGTCGGCTCAAAACAAACCAGCTGTGTTTAATTATGCACAGTGACAGAGACAGACAGAGGCTCCTCCTCACAGCAGTGGTGTTTACCATCATTCAAACAACACAATACATGGGCCCCCTGTTGGCCACATAAATAAATGCATTCCTTATGTAGGTGATGTTGAAGCAGCATGTTCTAGCCACCATCTTCTGACTCCATTTAGACCTAGCAGCTAGTGGCTAGATAGGGAGTCTCTAATAAAAAGTTGGACTTATTGACTACATACTTGTCACCATCACATCTGTAGTCATAAAGTCTTCCAAACGCCTCTAGTCCATCACCGACCCTCTCTCAGACCCCTTGCAGTTCACCTTCAGAAGCAGCAGGTCTGTGGATGATGCGATAAACGTGGCCATACACTTCATCCTCCAACCAGCAGACTCTGCTGGAACCTTTTTGTGGACTAGCTCTGGATTCAACACCATGCTACCGGCTCTGATACAATGACATGCTCTCACAGCTGAATGTTCTTGAATTTACCTGCAGGTGGACTACAGACATTCGTTCTAATAGTAAGCAGCATGTGCAGCTGTGAATGCCATCAACATTGTTTCCCCTCATGGAATGCCTGCCATTTCTACTATCCTTAATCCTCTGCACACAAACAGCTGCATTGCCAGTCACCACCCTGTCAAACTCCCGAAGCTCACAGATGACACCGTATACCCAGAAAATTCAATCCATAACTGATTATATAGTCAATCTAATAATCTAATAATTGCGGTGCTGGCAGTGAAACAGCATAAATATGTTGCAGGTCGAATAAATAAAATATGGTGTTTGAGTGGCGAAGAAATCTTCAGGCGGACAACAAAGTTCAGTTTTTGGAATTACTGCAGTATCCTTAACAGTACAGCGGTAAAACAGCAAAAAGTGGATACAGACAGGGTTCAGCAAAAAGTCTTTTTTTCTGGTTCAGCAAAAAGAAATAAATACAGATTAATCTATACTTTACTTTCACTTCCGCCTACGTAACACTTCGGTTCCATTCTTTTTCGAAACTGGAAATGCAGGCTGTTTCTCAAAAGGCACCAAGTGAGAACCTGCCCAGTACCAGCACCAGCACCAGCTCTGTGTTGGTAGAAACGAGGCACAGATGGACTTGTCTCTTATGGGGATGATTCTACTTCTAGTGGGAGATTGACCATCTGGTATCCTCGTGTGGTCGGCACAATATTGTGGCCAACACTCTGAAGACCGTTGTCGACTTCAGGAGAAGCTGAGCACCTCTGGTCCCCATCATTCTGTATCTTCCAAGTGAGCACTGTGGAGTCCTTCAGCATCCTGGGCACCATCATTTCCAAAGGTCTTCGGTGGGTGCTGAACATCACCTCCTCCACGTGGAAAACCCAGGAGAGGATGTACTTCCTGCGGCAGTTGAAATTTAACCAGTAGTGATGGTGTACTTCTAATGTGTCACCATCAAGTTCATCCTCATCTCCTCCATCACAGTCTGGCTCGCTATTGACACTGACAAAGCAAATTGCAGCGTACAATATGTAGTGCGACGATTAGCCGCAGTTGCTTCAGGAGCTATACACTTCCAGGACCACAAAGTGAGCATCAACATTGCAGTTCCTGCCCTAGCCAAGGACTTTTCCAAATGATCTCCTCCAGCAAGTGTTTGAGGTTAATAAAGACCAAAACCGCACACCTATAGAGCAGTGTTTTCCCTATAGCAGTAGGCCTCATCAACAGCCAATGATTTTGTCAGTGCCCTTCTAAACACCTGCTGTTGCATTATACCAAGCATATTAAGCCCCCAGCTCATATAGGAAACCTGTTACTACAATGTTTATACTATGTACATTGTCTTATTTTGTGTTTTTAATTGATTATGTGGATTGCCCATGCATGTTTTGAATGATAGCCCAAAAGAAAATTCCTCGTATGTAGAAGCAGTTGAAAAAAAAAATCTCTTCTTATTCTAAATACAGACATTCTAAATAAAGACGCCTGTAGAGTGGAGCTCCACACGAGACCTCAACTCTGTCTTACAGCAAATAGACACCAACCTTAACCCTAACCGGTGCTCCACTTTACGCCCTTAAAGAGCACCTGTTTCCTGTGGAGGTGACATATTTCCGGTGGATCTCTACAGGCGTCTGCAGCTGGACCCTCTTGGAAATAACCGATTCAGTGATGTGACAACAGACCTCATGCTTTGCTCATTTTTTGGCAAAATGCATTCAACCTGATTGCCAGCAACAAGAACAGGAGTTTAAATCCCCTTAATAATGCTCATAGTTAAATGTAGCCCTTAAGGAGCTTATCTCACATGTCAGGTTCAAGCTTCTCTTTCTTTATCTGACATGTCACCCCAGTGGAAACAATTTGGAAAGGCTATAGGTAAAAATTGCTAGTAAAGGTCTCCGCCACTGCTGGTCAGTCAATTGACACTGTCTGAAAAACAATGTGTCTGGGAAACAATACTCAGAAAGCAGCTCTTAGAACGCCTAGAATTCCTGCCAGCTTTCATAAAAATGTATAATCAATCAGTAATGAAGATCTGGGGAGTCACAAATCTCCTTCGGCTGGGACACTATGCAAAGGAGTGGCTGCTTTGCTGGGCAGCCCCATCTTAATGGATAGTCAGGCTGAGCTTGACAGCGTCGTGCCTTCCATGGCACAGAGCCAACGTGTGGGGATAAATAATGGAAAAGGTGAATGTATCTTTTATTTAGGCTAAGACTTGGAGAACATATTGGATTCTGTGGGACTACTGAATATTTTAATAGTCGAGAGAAGCTTCTCCTGTACACCAGCTCAAGCAGGACTCACCTGGAAAGACGTGACATGCAGTAAGAAAAAGGTTTGCAGGGAAAATCTCAGCATTCATGTGGAGACTCTTACTCTACAGCAGTTACATGGAGATATCCAGCCATTACATTTCAACATTAAAATTTCCAAACTCTCCACAGGAAAAAGTAATAAAGCTAAGGTTAAATATGTAATTCTGGCTGAAGTTTTTAGACAAACTGAGCAAGACAGTAATACCTCCAAAACAGATTTACAAGTTTTATAACAAAGCTTCTGTCCCAGCAAAATGACTTTCGGTTGCTTAAACTGATATGAAAAAACAACTGCTACGCATCACAGATTATTTTAATTGGAACAAAATTTACACAATTTGCTCACGGCAAGTAGGGAATTTACAGGTACATAAACTGGCAATTTCCAGTTTATACTTCTGATTTCTTGTTGCCTATTTCCCAGTCCACTTGTAACAAAGGAAGACCACTGACTCATGTCTACTTGCGGCAAGATGGCCCAAGTCCATGGAGAGGCTAAACTGGGGTATTAATCACTCTGCAAGAGGCAGTGACTGCTAAGCCTTACTGTGAGCCCTTTATTAAGTGCCTGCCTCACCACAAATGGACAGGATCTGTCCATTAATCTGCCTCCTATGGATGCTGTGATTGCACATGTCTGCTGAGGGTCTCTGCTAGGGTGATGGCCTTCATAGCTCCACATTGTTGACCCTGTGTCTCTTAACTGCCCACATCCCACAAACATTGCTATCAATCATTAGATCACAGGACAGGAAGCTTTTTTGCAAAAGGAAATTTATTACATGCCCAAAAAACAAAAAAAACAAAGACTATGCTACTTCAGATTTGAACGTATAAAAATTACAAATGTTTGAGCTCGTACACTAGTCAGGAAATGCAGTCTACCAGGAACTGAAGTCTCCGAAGCCACTTTTGCCCTTGAGCTGTTTTGCTGCTGAGCTGGTGGACGGTCTGTCGTCTTCCGCTGCCGCTGGCCTCTTCCTGAAAATGCAGAGCCACAGGATTTAGGCGTGCCACATGCATATACAGGGGTTGCCGCACCCTGCCGGGCCTCCTGACATCACCAGCTAGACTGGATTGGGTGCCTGGAGCTCCCTGTCTGATCAGGTTGCATTGATCAAAAGTTAACAATGCAGTAAAAGAAAAACAAAATACAAGTGAATTTCCAAGGGAGCATTATGGTTGGCCCTTGGTTAGAGTCATGACCTTTGCCCTCTAACTCGAACAGGGTGCAGCTAACAGCTCTTCCAGCTTTATGTCTGGTTGGAGGTGCTGGCAAACACCTACCAGAGCGTTTCCTTTAACAGCTATGTATGTAAAAACAAACTGCTGGCACAAAAAACGAGCAGCCATATAGGCATTTATGTACCATTAACAGGAAACAAAAGCTGCTAGAGAAGCCAGCCCTCTTTATGCCGGAGCTGAATGTGGGCCAAGCGTCATTCTGTACTGGTCTGAACTGGAAAGTTTGTTGCTGAATAGCAATATAATATATAACACCAAGTATCTGTGGGGCTTTCCAGAGGGGCCATTATGGAGGCCTACATTTCTCTGAAGGACATTAAAGGACATCTAAATTTGATGCTCACTGGTTTTTGGCATTTCTAATGGTAAAAAGCAGTGCCGATGGGGTGGGGGTGACTGTGAGGTCATCAGGAAAGCCTCCCCTCCACTTCCCCTCATTAACGCTCTGCTCTGCTCTGTTACCAGGGGGAGGGAACACCTCGCCGGCTCTGGGAGGCGCCACCCTTCCTGGCCCCAGAAATCTCCCTCTTGGAGATCAAGAGCATGAAAACAGGCACCACCTTCAACATCACTCCTGCCACAGTGCTTAAGGTCCCCCAGACAGTAAAACTGGGGAGGCCTGAATCTTGGCGGCCACTTGAAATAAGCGCAACAACAGGTACCATTGATTACAATGTGTGGTGAAAGAACCTGAGAGATCCTCAGCATTTTGGATGCAGAAATGTCCAGGTTGCAGCCTTGCAGCACCGGATACTGATAGAGAGAAAACCTCCACTCTTCACACGAATGGAAGCAGAAATAAACTAAACATTTAAAGCTCCCCCTAAAACAAAAGAAATTAAAAAAGGGAACAAAGAAAAAACAGGACAGACCTCCCTTAGCCTTCAGGCATCTTTAAAAACCCAATTAAAATGGAAAATAAGTGGCATAAGTTTATGGAAACAGGGATTGTTTTTATAGCATGCACTGGAATCTTGATATCCTTCATAGCAGATATAAATTGACAATAACTGCCAAATGCACCAGAATGCAAATCAAAGACTACTACAAGACCTACTTGCACAAACAGCTTGTTAACAGCTTTCCTAGAGTAAGGAAATGATGTGATCTGAGGCGTTTTACCTGCGAACGGGGAATAGAAATGATGCAGGCCCTAAATTAAAAGTGGCAGCTGATATAATGCAGGGCTGGGCCTGGCCCATCATACAGCATGACGTGCAGGTAGCTGAGGTGACCAGATAGACAGGAAAGCCATCTGTCACCGTCCCAAGGGGACTCAGGGGCAGCTCATCGCACCACATCAGCAGCTGTACTCTCCCATAATACCTTCTGTCAGGCAGCTCAGTTACAGGCCACAACCTGAAACCCTTACGCACTGTCCTCAGAATAGCCCAGGTGAAACACCATGGTGCACTTATGAGCTTTTATTTATTGTCACTCTCTTGTCATTTCAGTCATCTATATGGTATGTGATGCCCTATCCATGGTCTGACGGTATGATGCAGTGCTGAGGCTGGGACAGGTTTCGGCGGCGTGGCCTCACGTTGCAGCCATGTTGATATACTTTCCCACTCCAGGCCGAAACACTTTGGGATTCTCATCGTCTTTGGGTTTGGTTTTTACGGCGCTGGCCTCAGCCTCCTCCTGCTGCTTCTGTATCTCCTTCTCCCTCTCCTCAGCAATCTGGAAGAGGGAAATGTGGTGGTGACCGCCCATAAAACCTACTGACTTAGCAGCAATTCAAACCTGCGCAGATACCCTCAGGGCATCTGAAAAGGTCAGCATACTTTCATCAGCAACAATACACAAATGATTCATAAGCCATTTATGAGCATCTCCAGATAAACAGCACTGACACCCAGCCCTTGGGGTAACAGCCTGGTAACCACAGGGGACAGAACATTATTTATTCCCAACAGTAATCAGCAAGACAGTTCAAGCTTATCTGGGGGCAAACATGCATAAAAATGCAGATACAGATGGAGAGGATGCTGACAGTCACATACAAACAGATGTACTGGCACAGGCACACACAGGCTGGCACAAACACCCGCACCGGCATTGGCACACCCGCACAGGCAAAAACACCCGCACAGGCTGGCAAAAACACCTGCACAGGCACACACGCTGTCATAAACGCCCGCATAGGCACAGGTACACACGCTGGCACAAACGCCCCCATAGGCACAGGTACACACACTGGCACAAACGCCCGCACAGGCACACACGCTGGCACAAACACCCGCATAGGCACAGGTACACACGCTGGCACAAACACCCGCATAGGCACAGGTACACACGCTGGCACAAACACCCGCATAGGCACACCCGCACAGGGAAAAACACCCGCACAGGCAGGCAAAAACACCCGCACAGGCACACATGCTGTCATAAACACCCGCATAGGCAGAGGTACACACGCTGGCACAAACACCCGCATAGGCACAGGTACACACACTGGCACAAACGCCCGCACAGGCACACACGCTGGCACAAACACCCGCATAGGCACAGGTACACACGCTGGCACAAACACCTGCATAGGCACAGGTACACACGCTGGCACAAACACCCACACAGACACAGGTACACACGCTGGCACAAACACCCACACAGACGGACAGATTTGTGTGCGCTCATGCACCCACCTGGGCATCTGCTTCCTCGTAGGGATCCACAAACACGGTGGCACTCAGGAGCTTAATTTCTGACTGGAATGGGGTGGTAACAAATGGGACAATAAAACTGCTGTCAGACAGTGACTTTTCACAAGTGGGGCTGTGGACACCAGTGCCAACATGAAGAGGAAGCCGTTCCAGATAGCCGGCCTGTACTGCAGTGTTTGAGGTATCACAGCTAATCTTAAAGCTGCCTAACCTGACTTCCCCATTATCATGTTTACAAAGTGAAAGACAGACAGAGATTCAAAATCAATAATTAATCATGATCACTATTCTACTGACCACACTGACTATGGGGTCAAGTGGAATTGTTTACAGTCAAACAAACTACTCCAATAGAGCTTCCCAAGCGGTATTCTCCTTGGAGGGATGTCTTTGGAGGATCCGTAGAGATCAGAAAGAGTGTAAGAGACTCGGAGTGGGATTTCCCCTGGGGGGATGTGCTTATTTGTACGGATACCTCCTGAAAGATGGATGCATGGCAGTCAAGCGGGAGAATGATGGAACGGCTGAGGTACGAAACTGATTTTCAAACGTGAGGCACATTTCGTGTCTCCCGCAAAGGAGGAGGCGTCCCCTGCACCTCCTCCCTACTTACAACAAAAACACACCAGGATGTTTGATCAAGCAGGTCACCGTTCCGGTCCTGCCGTATCCCTGTTTGTTCTGCCCAGTTAAGACCACAATCTGACACGTATGCATCAGGTTCTCTGATAGACAAACTCCAAGAAGTTCAACAGATCATTTATTCATTTTGTCTAATTTTCCCCCTTAACAGTGTCCAGGGCCAACCTAAGGCCATTACATCTATGCGTGTTAAGTACATATCAAATTCTTAACTGAAATCAACTACTTATTTACTGAACAGACCTTGAATGGACTAAAAATAGTGGATTTATATAGCCCATATTTAATTTGCACACAGAGGCAGGTAAGATCTATTAAACCTCATCTGCTACAGGTCTATTACCAGCATCACATGAAACGATTAAGGGGACAAAAGCAGAACATCACTACTTAAAACATCCATGGTGGAAAGAGTTTTGGTGTAGCACAGCTTAGAAGATAGATGGAAGGATGAGGTGTCGGCTGGAAAAACAGTTAAATAGATTAAGCGGTAATTTAGGGGATTCCCAGAAATTCTCCAAGACAGTGAATTGTAACTCATGCTTGTGGACCCTGTGCCATGTGTTATGACTTAACTTACTTATTACAGGAGTATAAATAGCATCTGTGATGTAATGTCCCAGATGCAAATGCTAACTGAATATATACGGCAGATACTACACAGGGGGTCGGCTACAGCTCTGAACGTGCTGCGAGTGTTGGTGTTACACAGTATGGTTCCAGCACCTTAGAAACATGGCCAATGCCCTGTGATTTTCATACATAACAGAATGTAATGCTATTAAAAAACAAACAAAAAACATGCAGTAGCAGATCCGTAGCTGGCCTTGTCAGTCTTCATTCCATCCATTTTCTAAAATCATTTCTCCCATTCAGGGTTACGGGGGGGGGGGCCGGAACCCAGAGGGTACGGGTCCAAGGCAGGGAACAATCCAGGATGGGCCGCCCGCCCGCCCACTCACTCACTCCACTCCACTCCACTCCACTCCACTCCACTCCACTCCACTCCACTCCACTCCACTCACTCTCTCACACACACACACACACACACACACACACACACCAAACCCATAGACAATTTGGTAACTCTAATTAGCTTCAGCATGTCTTTGGACCGTGGGGGGGAAACCGGAGTACCTGGAGGAAACTCCATGACGACACAGGAAGAGCATGCAAACTCCACACACATGGAACCCTGGCAGAGACTCAAATGCAGTTCCCAGAGGCACTAACCACTAGTATGAAGTTAAGCTAAGCAAATGATGCCATACCTTGGGTTTGTCCGTCTTGGGGTCACTCTCAACATTCTCCATGGCCGTCAAAGTTTCAAACCCACCAACAATTCTGCGAAAGAAAAAAAAAAAAAAAAAAAAGTACATCTCCTTAGCAGACTTAATTCAAAGTGTCTTACGGAGATCAGCTCTGTACCCTTTGTTTACACAGCTGGACCCCACTACTGAGGCCAAACTGCTCATGGGGGGGGGGGGTGTCTCCTCCCCTTCCCTCTGCACCATCATTTACCCTAATAATTGGGGGGGGGGGGCAGTGTGGCCTAACCCCACCCGCGTAGCTCGTTCCTGCACAGGCATCTCTCTCTCACCCCACTCGGGGGCCTGGGGGCGCCACACATCCGCCTGATACACGCTGGAGTGCAGCACAGCCTCTCCCGCTGGCCCTGCGCATCTGCCAGTTACCTCGGCGACTGTTGCCAAGCAGACCCAGAATTATTTCATGATTTCGTCCAACCAGAGCACCGCTACCCCCGTTGCGCATCCCCACCCCCACGTGCCTCTACTGACACTGGGCCTATGGGGCAGCGGCGCTGTTTAAACAGGCAACAATCTGCCAGTCTCAGGCAGACGCCAAATTCCTCCCTCACAGTGTGGGTTCCAGGCATGCTGCCCAGGGTGGGGTGGGGGGTACGGCCAGGTCAGCTCCACAACTTGTCCCTTTATTCACGGTGGGTGGAAGGGGTCAGGAATGTCGTGGGGGACGAGTGATCAAGCAGGCGGACGGACGGATGGACGAGGTCTTTGCTGAGGGATGGGAGCACAGAGCCAAGCATCCACCCAGACAGAGAGGCTCTGCTGTTCAGAAAGGAGCCCACATCATGGTGGGGGGGGTCTCAACACAGCCTGAATAATGCACTCGCTCTTCCTGCCTGGCTGCTGTAATCAAAACAGATGACATCACTTGAAACTGCTCATGCTCTTAAAGGCAACTTACAATGTTTTTATTTTTCACAATTTTCACAAGTTTTGTTTGTGGTTAGTTTTTAAACTGAAGTCTGATATATAGCAGGCATTTCAATCCACTTATTACTTATACTGTTGGTTACAGTCTTTCCATCTACCATGATGGCTTATCCAGGACAGGATAATGGTGGGCCTAGAGGCTGTCCTAGGGAAGACAGGACCGAAGACTGAGGACCACCGGGATGGGACACCAGTACACTGTGTTGCACACAAAAAGCACACTTAATTTTAGAGACAGGATTATCTAAACTGTAAGTTGAGACCAGAGTACCTAGAGGAACAACCAGAGAATATGTAACAGAACAGCCTCTACAGAGACAGACTGGGGGTGACACAGGGCAGTTGAATGGTAGAGCATTTTTCAGCAGGGCTCCTGCGCCGCTATCCTTGCTCTGCTGCCTTACACACCAATAATATGATGGCCAACAATAAAGCATAGAGTTTACATTCAATTTACTTCCTGCCTGATTTCCACTGGCAGTAAAAGCTGTAGAACATCATGTTGGTGTTGCCCATGGGTACAGTTTGGCAGCTGATGGCGCATTAACAATTTGTTTGGTGGAAGGACAGCGATGTTGGACGAGTCACCAGCAATGCATGGGAGCAGTGCAGGGGGCGGCCATCTCTCTACGCTCATCAGGCACCACCATTTAGCAACAATACCGGGGGTGCTTCTGTGTGATCCCCCAGCTACTTTTTCGGTATGAACCATTCTTCAGTTAGCAGAAAATATCCTGCACTACATGTAATATTACTCCTGATTTGTACCATATGTAATGTGATGCCTTCTTCTATAATGAGTGTAATACTGCAGCAGAAGGCATTACACGTAATATGAGGCCTACTGTCGTGTAACACAATCGCACCTGGCTGCAGACAAGGCCTGCTGGCTATTAAGAGCAGCAACAGCGTGTAAGATATGTTCACAGGGTGAGTTCCCGGTGAACATGACCACGGTGGGCACCCCCAGCTCGAAACAGAGTCTCCGCCTAGGGGTTCAAAAATGACAAACCAGGCTTCTTTGGCCTTTTGAAAGCTGATCTTCATGCGAGGGCACGGCGGGCAAGAGGATGGCACTCCGGGATGCTGTCCTCTCACGTGCCGTCAAGCTGACAGTCCCGCAGCAGAGAAATAACATTCGGAACTGCTTTTGCGCTTAAATAACCAAATCCTGCCACTTCCTGTTATTCAGTCCTGTACTTACTGTACTGGGGTTTAAAAAGGGACCAGCTGAACCCTCTCCCAGACACGCTACTCCAGCAGTCCTGAAACCTACACCACTGCTATAGCGCTGCACCAACAATCAACCCTTAGTTTTGCCACTGAAGTAACAGAGCCAATCTGTCCAACTTTTCCATGTAAAATACTTACACCCCCCACCCCACAATCAAAGAATTTGACATACCTGCCAAAAACCGTGTGCTTCCTGTCCAGGTACGTGCAAGAGCGGAAGGTTATAAAGCTGCAACGAATCAAAAGTTTATTAATAATTGTCAAGAGATTCAGATTATTTCAGTATTAACTGCACAGCTCAAAATGTCACATTTAAAAGGCACAACGTGGATGACAATAATTACTCCTAACAAAATTTAATTCCATTAAGAGATTATATGTACACTGATTACAAAGTAAGAAACTATGAAGCTGTACAGGATGGAGTGCAATCAGCAGCCCCCCAAACCTTTTAGCTGGGTCACCTGACCAGCATCCCCAAACAGATGAAATATGCATGAATTGACATGTTCAAATACAAAGACACTGTAGGCTCTAAACAAGTGGCACTTAGGTTTTGAGTTTTGTTTCTACATTAAAGCTTGCAGATGTTGTTAAAATGTCCTGGTCTTGCCATGCAAACTGTAAATGACAAACTTACAACTGTGACTTGTTGGTGTTGGGCCCAGAGTTGGCCATGCTGAGGACCCCACGACCAGTGTGGGACAGGTTGGGTCGGAACTCGTCCTTGAAAGGCTTTCCCCAGAATGACTCGCCACCTGGATTCAGAGAGGTCCGCAGAGGGGGAGATGCCACAGGTAAACATGACAGGCCTGTATCATGACTCATATTGTACCCTGCTGACCATAGACATGTTTCAGTGTTGCATTGGCACAATCACAAATATCTCTTACAATTGTAGCTTATCTATGTACTAATTGAGCCAGGAAAGTCAATATGTTAACAGTGTAATAAATGCATTATTATTTTTTTTATCACATCAACACAAACATTTTCTGGCAGCCAAATGGGACAATAGCAAAAAAATGGTTTATGAGGACCTATAATATACCTTCCTAGGTGTAAAAAACGTGAAATCTTCAGTTGTGATGTTACACAGAATCCCAAAATTCAGAGCTAAAATCAAAACCTTCAGCCTCACAGGGAGCGGATAGCGGGAGAGGTGAGGAATCACGTTTACTTGGCTCATTTTGCTTTAAAAATTTGCCAGACAGAAGCATAATTGCAATAAGCAATCTTTGCTTTTACTCCATTTAATCTCTGACTACGTCTCAGTGTGATATCGTCAGTACTAATAATTTATTTAAATACACACCATTAACCACCACGTATATGAAACTGGTCCAAGCATCTCAGAAAGTCCCACAAATATTTCAAAACTTCATAAGTGACCCTAAAAATAAAAACCAAGTACTGGAAAAACAAAACAAACGGTTTGACACAGTGGCTATCACATCACTGCTAGCTACACCAATCACCCTACCCTGTGCTTAATTTCTCCACGTGAATGACCTTCATCAGCTCTACTGTCTAACTCCCCAAACGCCAATCACATGTGGAGGGCCTGGCAATCTCAGTTCTACAGCAGCGTGCTGCTGTACACCTTCTCCTGGTGACATTTGTGCATTATTTATGGCCAAGTTGGCATTTTGCTTCCAAACACGACCCTCAATTAAAAAGCTGCAGGGGATTGGCTGAGCGGTGGCCAGGCGAGCTCACCTTGCAGCAGCAAAACAAGAAGAAAATTAGTCATTATAAAAGCAAACAATGAAAACAAGAGAATAAACATGTATGACTTTTCAGATCAATGGATTAACCTTTTCCTTTAGAGGAAATAAAATGAACGCATACATAGTCAGTGAGGTAAAACCTCTCTTCCTCCATACTGAAGCACCAGGGCGTCCAAACCATAACGGAAAGGAAGCAAGAGCTATTGGCAGCATGGATACGGCGGGCCGCTATCCGGGAGTCGCACATCAGACGGAGGTTCATGTGGCCCCACGCCTGCGATTTATGTGCCGCAATTGATGACAGCGCGAGTGCAGCGATGCACTCTACATTTCAAAAGCGGGGATATTTCAGCCTGGCATGTAAATTGCACATAATTACAAACTGTTCTGGTCCATTAAATTCACCACATGGTCCCACAAAATGAGGCATAAGTGAGAGTTATTTTCGCAAGATACCTTTTCTGTGAGGTGAAAAAAAAATGGTGAACTATCATGGTGAAATGCACTGCAACCATGAGAAGTATGAGGGAAGGTGTGCACTGATCCAGGCCCCACACCGCATACGCATGGTGAACTGCAACAAAGGCTGTCCATAGCATGTGAGCAGGCAAACACAGAAAAACAATGTATGAATATTAGAGGCAGCCAGGTAGCTTCCATACATGTCAGTCCTTCTTGAACGAGACCTGGCCTGTGTGTAGATGGATGTTGGAGCATATTATTCAAGGAGAAAAGCTTCCAGTTCCATTAAGGATGAGGAAGGTAAATATCTACTTTGTACTCCAAAACGTCCCTAAATGGTCAATGACGTTCTGGTGAGTAGGAGGGCGGCCTGGTGTTTATGAAGCCGCTCCGGAATCTGCATTGAGGCATTATCATGGTGGAGGAGTGTCTGTACAGGCCACACCTGGTCCTGCAAGATGGCCTCATGCTCCCTGGCCTTTATACAATCAGGCAGGGTAATCACTGCACCTACTGATCTGCAGGCGGAGGCAGCTCCTCTCAGCAGACAGCGCACATCAAAGGCTTCTGTTGTCTTCCTTTCCAGATGTAGGACCAGGCTGAATGGTGACTCAGACCCTTTTCTGTGATCCAGGCACTCTGTTCCTCACAGCAGGCTGAGTCTTTCTGAATGGCAGCCCTCACCTAACTGCAACCATCCTATAAAATGTGCACATAGGGCTAGTGGCTTACCTACTTTAGCTAGTAAGTTTAAGTCCCTTTTCCATTGTTTTGTCCACCCGTGTTATATATATATATATATATATCATATCAATAGCATAACACTTTCCCCATGATTGCATTTAATGCTCTTAAAAGGATGAATGTAAATTGCAGACAAGATAAAAAGTGCCAAATGAAATGCAAGCATGGGCATTTTCGTCGGTGAAATCACAGGGAGTGTGCAGGTGGACAAAGAGGAAGAGTATAGGCTCCAAATCACATGTGTCAAACTCACGGCCCGCGGGCCACATACGGCCCGCCGTGTAATCATATCCGGCCCGCAAGATCATTTTACATTATCGTTATTAATGGCCCGTCGATATGAAACG
>JABFDZ020000044.1:34661701-34694212 GCA_019775955.2 Pollimyrus isidori | reverse complement strand
TGCTGTTGAACCCCCTCTTGAAACTTTTGCAGAGCAAATGTTGCATATTGCAACTTTGCTGTCCTCATCTGAAACTTCATACTCCGTGTTTGATGCGTAATGACAGCGCGAACGAGACGGGAGGATGGGAGACGCGTGGCGACAATTTTGGCTTTTATTTTCGGCGCTTTCTTACGTTTCGACCGAAACCAATAATGCTATTTCGGCCGAAAATTTTCGGCGGCCGAAATTTCGGTGCATCCCTAGTCTCTAGGCTCATCCACAATATAGCAGCGATGATGCGTCGTGCATTTTGACTTCGCAGTCAACAATGATGCAGGAGAGATTAGTTTTGAGACCCCCTCTAAGTGAGGAAAGAAAGCGAGAAATCTCAGAGAAAATTGTCGATTTCATTGCGCTTGATATGATTGATAAGTCTGATTGCTGTTTCTATGTTATTATTAGCCTATAACATTCCGGCCACTGATTTTTGTGTCTGTAAGTGCTGTATACTTTACACGCTTTACTATTCTGTTTTAAGCGCTTGATTTTTATTTTGAACGCACTAATAAGTTATGAAGACGTGTAATTCATCATTCTTAAGAACAAAGGTGCAAGCAATTGTACTACTTAAGATCACGTCATGAATCCGACGTAGGTTGTTCTTAACAAATTTTGTAGGAACACATTTAAGAGAATTCTTAAGAAAATATTGGTGAATGAGGCCCAATGTCACCTGGCTTGCTGGGATCACCTGACTGCAATGTCGTCGTCCCCTCACCACGTCTAGCGTGTTCCTGGAGGACTTCCTGTCCATGGGGAAAGAGGGAGACCAGGATCCCCAGCTGGAGTTTGAGCAGCTGCCTTTCAGCCACCCACTGTTCATCATGTACTCCTCTGGGACCACTGGCTCACCCAAGTGCATGGTCCACTCTGCAGGGGTAAGTACCGCAAGCAGATTAACTGATTTAACTGGCAAATGAGGAGCTGCTGGCAAATGGCAATGCGCTCTACTGTACGGTGCCCCACATGTGTAAGAGTGTCTGGACAAAGAATGTCTTCATGTGACAGCACCTCTTCTTATTGCTGTGTTTACCATGTATCTCCTGACCTTCTCTGTACCCATAGTGGGCCCTGTGCCCAAGGTCAATATGAAAAGCTTAATTCGGTTACTATGGTGATGATGGCTAGGGCTTCCCACACCAGCAGTCAGCATGCCACCGGGGGTAAGTATTAGCTAGCGTCATGCTTTGGCACTTCGCAGCGGGTCATCGGGCAAAATCATGAAAAGCACTTCTCTTTTTTTCAGTGTTTTTCTGCCCCCCACCTCTTTGTTTTTTCCTCTCCCTCAAAATGAGCCCCAGCTAGGGTGAAATGTCAGGCTTTTTTTTTGTCCTGGTGTCCACAAGGTGGCAGCAAAGCCTTGCCAGCAGTATCTTGGTTTTTAGATGCTGAAAACACTATTATAATCAGATAGCCTGTTCTGAACTTACTTCATTTACTGACCTTGTGCGTTCATTTGAGAAGAGGAAACTGTGTTCCAGTCTAATGGATGCAGACGCACAAATATCAATATTTTGTGCAGAAAAAGTTAATTTGAACCGTGCTTGTTGGCAGCTTTCAATTGTTATCTGTTATGTCTTAAAGTAGCTAGACTGTGGTCTAACTACATAACCACATGGCCACTAGCAACTGAATGTTCTTCATTTTCATTCCAGCAAGTAACAATAACATGATAAAACAAGCTATATTGATCCCAGGGGAAAATTCTTCTGCATACAGCACTGAGGTGCAGGCGATCATGATGCACAATATTCTTTTCGCCTCTTTCTAAAAATGCTGCTTAAATCTAGTAGCGTTGACTGTGTTTAAACAATTTCATTATTTCACCAAAAATTATTTTCTCATTTGTTTTATGCAATTAAAATTTGGGGGATACCTTTTGCAAATGGACAGTGCATAATTATTGTATGTATATAACGTAATATCAAATACCTGTATGTGTATGGTGAGTAGGTCTGTAAGTACAGCATTCACTCCAGTAAAATGTCATCAATCCAAAGAGAGCCCTACAGCAATGCACTCTACCCTAACCTAACCACATTTGTAGTAGAGACTCACCAACTTCATGTTTGTTACATAAGAAACACATCTGTTCCATATTCTGGAGAGAGTGGCCTAAACCAGGGCACACTTGATTGGTCCGGGTAGCAAAGCTTGCCTGCCTGACTTAGCGGCTCAGGTCTTGGTTTTCAGGTCTTGGTTTTCAGGTCTTGGTTTTGGCTTTGCACAGCACCTTAACTGGCACGGAGACAGGCGCTTTGCCATGGGCTGCCCTTCCCAGCACGCTCTCTCTCTCGCTTGCTCGTTCTTTCCCTCGCTCGCTCTCTCTGTGGCCGGGTGCCATGGAGATCTCCCCCTCCTTTCCCCACAATGTTGGACTTGAAACAGGGGCTATGCAGGCCTGTAGCTCCATATGCCAGCTTGCTCCCTCTTGCCCCCCCTGGCCCGTAGGCAGCCATAATCATTGCCCGACAGCCTGCCGCTGAAAATTCTGCCTGACTCCTCAGACTTATGGAAACTGGCTCAGGATGTCCGTAACCTGCCATTATGGCTGACCTGTTACTCACTTTGCCAAAGTAAAGAGGTCGTGTTTTGATTTGGGACTTGGACCTAATGTCTGAGATGGAAAATAGGGGGTGGCTATTCAGTAGTTTAAATTTTGGGGTGGTGTACTTTTCTAAGATGTACAACCACTGAATTTTGGATTGTCGGTAGGTTACAGGTTGCATTATTTTGGATGTACAAATTCTAACTGGATTGCATATCTATTCTGCCTCCGTGAAGTCTCAAGTTATGTAGGAACATAAAGAGATGAATATTTAATAACTTTGTGAAGCCAGAGCTCATTCGCAATTTATGTCTTTTCAGCAGTAACGTTAATATTTGGCTGCATTTTAATCTTTGCAATACGTGAATGGTGCCTGAATGTGTGTGTGATGGTGACATTTGTTACAGAAACGTGTGTGTGTTACCCTGATATTGTGGGTCTTTGTGTGTTACCCTGACATCATTATTGCAGCAACCCCATGAGCTGATATGAAATGCCAAACTATTGCCCAAATTAGATCAAAGATCCGCCTGGTGTGTATCACGGGGCTCGGGTCATGGGATGGTAGAGTGAGAGTGTGTGCCACACCTCGCCGGTGCCTCTGGGCAGCCCTTCAGCTCTGACCTCTGGCAGCTCTGACTCTTGGGGGTGGTATTCCACTGTAATGTGGGGAAATGAGGAGTGAATTTTCCTGGCATACATGAAGAGAGATACAGGCATTAACAGGGAATAATGCAGTGTGTATGGTTTCCCTGAAATAACAAGCTCCTTGATGTATTATCATATTAGGCGTGATGAGAAGCTATATGTTCACTGATTCTCTAGGTGCAGGATTAGGGGCCCTTTGTCATTAGCGCATTTCATATATTTCTCAGCGACAATAAAAGTACAGTGACCCCCGCCTATTGCGGAGGTTATGTTCTAGACCCATCAGCGATAGATGAAAATCCGTGATATAGAAAGACCATATAAATATATTTTTATAGTTTAAGCCTTAAATAATAGGGCTTAAAACAAAACGAGAAGCTCACAAAAAGTTTGCTCAGATCTCAATCGGACCACAAGCAAGTAACGCGATATATGGAGAGAACTGTGATGCGGTGGGGAAAAATCTGCGATATGGCACAGCATGGCGGGGGCCGAACCACGACATGGCGATATGGCGGGGGCGCGGGGGCCGAACCACGACATGGCGATATGGCGAGGGGCCGAACCACGACATGGCGGTATGGCGGGGGCGCGGGGGCCGAACCACGACATGGCGATATGGCGGGGGCGCGGGGGCCGAACCAAGACATGGCGGGGGGGTCACTGTATATGTGTGCAAACACAAGGCTGAGAGTGAATTTTCAAATAATCCTTATTTTTAATTTTATTAATTTAGTTGAACGTGGATGGCTTTTTTATTAATGGTCCAATATGAGTAAGGCACACACCCACGCACACGCACCCACGCACACCCATACACACCCATGCACACAAATATACGTGCACACATGCACAGACACGCATGCGTGCATTCAGTGTGACTTGTTAAGTTGGTGATTGTAAGTACAGTGGTGAGCAGGGTTAGGGGCCCTAAATCTTCCATTCTGGCATTTGCAGTGGCGGCTGCTGATCTCTGAGGATCTGCCTCATGTTGTAGGATTGGGTGGTTCTGCATGCAGAGTGCACCTGTCAGCATGTTCACTGGCTTTTGTGTGCACTGTTCCCCCCTGTTTTCCATGCCCACAAAGACAAATCCAGAAGCACATTTTGCTCTCATTTCTTCATTGGGCACAGAGCTGCTTTCCTCTGTTTGTTTGACTGTTGCAGTTTTCGTTCCAGATTAGCACAGTCCTTTTGTTTGTCCCTGGCATTAACTTCCCAACCAGCCAAATTACCAATCGTGGCAGAGCTGCTTTTTCATTTTTTGTTTTATATATAATAAACCAAATCACTTCTCCATACTCTTCACACTGAAGCATTTCTTCCATCTTTCAAGATATATCTCTGAAGTGGCTACTTTCCCAATACAAAATTGCCAGTTTATCTTTGTTATATGCAAAGGTGATTGACATCATTAGATAGTCCTCAGGGAGGGGGGTGGTGTGGATCCTGTGATTTAGGAAACGTTTGCACTTCTGTCTTGGGTGCTGAAGTAACTGTTTATGTGCTCTCTCTCTCTCTCTCTCTCTCTCTCTCTCTCTCAGGGAACGCTTATCCAGCACTTAAAGGAGCACATTCTGCACGGTAGCATGACCAGCAGTGACATCATCATCTACTACACCACGGTATTGAAGAGAAACGTACAACTAATATTAGATAATAAACACAACTATAATATCTACTGTATTTTACAGCACGTATCATTAATATTTCAGTGGTTTAGATAATAAGGTATCGTACTACTGACCTGCATTGTGTACCTTTCAGTGGCAACACACAGAATCCACAAACCAGAAATCAAGCAGAATCTCTGCTGCACAAAGCAGGCCCACTAGCAAATGACAGTCAGCTTTTGGCCTGTCTGTCTTCTAGCCTTGAACTAGAGGACTGTGGTTTGTGCAGTACTCCAATTGTCTCTGTGAAGTGTTTCAAAATGCACAGTAGTCCTGCAGGGGCAGTGAAGCCCTGGAATCTCACATGTGCAGTTTGTTCTCTGTGTTCCCCCAGACGGGCTGGATGATGTGGAACTGGCTCATCTCTTCTCTGGCGGTGGGTGCATCTGTGGTTCTCTATGATGGCTCCCCTCTGGTCCCCACGGCCAACATTCTCTGGGACCTGGTTGACCGACTAGGGTAAGCTGGGGGTGTGGGGTGGACAGATCACAGCAGAAAGCCAACTTTGTGAGCAAAGAAGATCCCCTTGAGTAGGGCAGGGGGCCCTGAAGGCATTAGTGTTTTGGTGGGAGGCTGAGAACCATATATGTATTTTTTGTTGTTGATGTAGCAACAGTCTTGCAGATCACTTCTTAGTACAGCTTTGGTAGAGCTTTTCCCCCATTTCCCCATGGGAAATCAAGACCAGCATTTGTCTGAAGAACATTTGAAAGGAGCTTTGCAGTTGACACGTTGACCATGTATTAATGGAACATTTATACAGTTTACAGATTGATTCTCCTTTATTATGTATTCATTTGGAGGGACTATAGAATAAATGCTTGCTTTCGGAGATGCCACAATATCATTTTGAGCATCTTACATTACCGATACCAATCTCATGTATTTCCCCTTTATCAAGTACTGCACATTAAATGCAATATTTGTGTCCATACATTTCAGTTAACATGAGCAACTATCTGCATGTATTGCTGTAGTCACATTGTTTGGCTGTGCTAAGAACTCATTTCAGTATTAAAATATGTTATCTTTAACTTCCCAGTCATAATAACTAGGTTTAGTCTGCTTTCTTGTAAATAAGGAACACTTTAAGGAAAAGGCTTACATTTAATTTCAGTGGTGTGTAGATTAATTTTCCAGACTTTGAAAGCGTGTACTACCTCTCTCTAGGGGGTTGAGTAGCAGTGCTATGTTAAGACAGTCTAACACAAGTCCTTGTCATTCTTCAATAGTCTGCTGTTGGTTGGAAATTGCTTTAGTGTGCACTGAGCAGAGAATGGCCTTTATCTGTTCTGTGTTTCCTTTGGTCCTTGAATTCCACAAAGAGCACATTTTGCAATATCTTGCAGGTTCCAAGCTTAACACAAATTGCATGCACTCATAGTCGTCTTCTGTTTGTTGATGTGTTCAGCATGTTTTTGCGTTTTCACTTGAATCCCTGAAGCAAAGCAAAGGGAAGTAAATGTAGCTGTTTGAAACATGCTTATTACCCTCAGGGCCGTCCTGTCCCAGGCCTGTTTAAATGATTAGAGAAATTACATGTTATATTATTATATAGGGAGGGTGAATCTATCCATTCATCTTGCAGAACCTCCTATTCAGAAGAGACCTTGGGGGCTGCCCAAGGCAGCAGGGGGGCATCGTAAACAGGATGTCAAGTTTTCTAAATTGGCTAATGGCAGACTGATTATAGGCAGAAATCACTCCTCAAAACTGACACATGATCTAAGGAAAGCCTGTAGTGTGAAATACGTGAGCAGTAACAAGCACCTTGTGTATCTTTACTGATGTTCTGCGGGGGGTACAGAGCTAAACTCTAACAAAAAAATAATCATTACTTTTTCCAACCATTTATTATTATTTTTATTTTATTTTGTTTTAGAAACCCATCCAAAGGTTATACTAGCCTGAGTTTAAAAGGCATAGAACAATGCTTCCACTTACACGTCCAGCCAGATGAGACCCCTCCTCCCAAATCCCATTTATATGTGCAGAGTAATGGGGAGCGACTTGCTAAGCGGCCGTGAAGAGCGCACGGCCTGCTCCACACCTGCTATTTCCTCTGCAATTTGGCTGAGCTGCAAGGATAAGGTGCGAGGAGATTAGCCTGACATTCAATCACAGGGGTTATACTAGGCGCTACAGTGAGACTGCGAGTAGTTAAGTGCCCAAAGCTGAATTTAATTGATGTTGCTCAGTGTCGCAAGTACAATAGGCCTTTTCCGCTCACCCTAACACTAACACGCCAATTTCCCGACCTCCCTCCCTTTTTGTATTACCCTAGAGGTATACTTAGTTCATACGCTTTTTCCTGTAATTTTCATCAAAGCCAATTTCACAAAAAGATGACATGATATATATTTTATGGATGGTCTCTTCCCTGCCAAAACAAATAATACATCTGTCTTGGGTGTATCATTACAAGCCTTACATCTTGGTACTCAAGCAGTGCCTGTGTTTAACTGTATTGAAATTAAATTTATCATTTATGAGGAATTTGCATTCAAAGTAAAACATGGGGTGTCCCAGTGGTGTGTCAATCAGTTGCTGAGAACTTGCTAGTGATTTGCTGTGCGATTGACCAAAAGCCCAACAGAATAACTGCTGGCAAACAGGCTGTATTGCGTAAAGGATGGCAAAGTAGTTACTGCCATGTAACAGTGGGATACAGTTAATGCATGAATGAAAGGCTAAATGCACAGCGGTGTCTTCATTATAATGACTGTCACTGCTCTTTGCCCTCTAGGTTTTTGTGTAAAGTTAGATTTGAGCTGGATTACAGAAACAGAAAGTGAAAATAATGACGTTTATTCATTCACATTTATTTGCACTTGTATGACTTCACAGCACTATGTTTGTGTGTCTTTGCACAGCCAATAATCCATGGGTATTTGTGGAAGTTATCTTTGGGGGTGGCGGCCCTGCTTTTTGTTTGTTTTTGCAAAAGTGAATATGACTGGTTTATATCTTGATAATCTTTTATATCTTTTTGTGTGTGTGTATGTATGTGTCCTTCAGACACACACACACACACACACAAATGACTCATTAACTGTTCTCATACTCTTATTCTGTATCTCCAATAGTTAGAACCTGAGCTTCCGGCTGCCCAGCCTAGCCGGAGCCTAGTTTCTCAGGGACTATCAGTATCACCATCAACTTCAAAATGACATTTGTCCCAGCAGAGCCTTTGGTTCATGAGTACCACGTCCTTCCTTGAAATCACTTGAGTAAATGCGGTCTAATGTATTATAGTGGTTTGGTTTTGCTCCTGTAAAACGAAAAAGCAGGCCTCCTAAACTCAGTCTTGGCACTGTTGTGTTTATTGCCGCGCAGAATGGTCAGGGTATTTATCTCTCTCCACTCATATTTGTAGCCAGTGAGCTTCTATCCTCTCATAATGAGTAGCTGAGTGCTCAGGGGTCGCCTGGGTTTCGTGGTTCTAACAGAAGCTTTGGTAATACTTCATAATGAAGGGCTGCTGAGCCCATAGGAGGACAGATTGTGTTCAATGACAAGGTTCTAACAGTTAGATTAACAGACGTTTATCTTGGGTGACCTACAAACTGTTGCTGGCAGCTTTTGCCCTTTAGTGATGCATTTAAGGTTGTATCACTTTGCTCACCAGTACAAGCTCAGCTCCTCCTTCGGGATTTGAACCTGCTGCTACCTTCTGCCTGTTAATAAAAATGCCTATATACAATTCAAATGCCTGTTCAAGCCAAAAGCTTCCTGGCCTGACTCCAAATTGGTTTGCCTTGTTTTTATTAAGTTTATTGAGTTTTACTGCACAGTGCACTAGTGGAGCTGTTGGTGAGTTCATTGCTGAGGCCTTGGGGGGCTGGATTATACCTCATCTTCTTTTTATAAAATAGCCATACATTAACAGCCAACTGAAAAACTGCTCATTTGACTGGATGTGGCAGAGAGCAGTGGAGGTATGCAGTGGGATTTTCACACTAAATGGCTAAGTGTTTTTTTTGCATGTGCGATGGCTTGTCGGGAATAAAGTGACTTTGTCCTGCATTTATATCCTAACAGCTGTGGTCTGAAGAAAAAAAATCAATATTGAAATTCCCTGCTGAAAAGCATTAATACCGCTGAAGTTGCGGGTTGTCTTTGGAGATCAGAAGCCGGCCTTAGCGCTCCCCTAGGTAACCAGACGACAGACAGGGCACTTGAGTCTGGTGTACCTGGTTTCCATAACATCCTGGAGGTGTTTCAGATAGATGTATCTGTCAGACCTGCATTAGCAGCTTATAATGGGATAAAGACCTTTTCTTCTGTCTGAGAGATTTAACTGGTAGGAAGCTGAGTTGTGCATTTAAACGGGCCCAGATGTTGGGTGTTGGCCTTGCTTATGTTTTCTCATTTAAGATTTCAGGGTGAGGTGATTATGTGCAAAATAGAGATGAAATTTATCCTACAGAGCCTTTCAATTTATGCTACTCTACTATCAGCTAGACACAAGCAAGACAAATGCCACTTTCTGTAAATCTTTGTTTTGCACTTTATAATCTTTGGTAAACTTGTGTAGTTGTGGCTGAAGTGATTGTAAAACTTTCAGTCTTCCTGGCTCTGGCTGAGCTTCGTGATGCTCAGAATCCAGGCAGGATGGAAGAGCCATTAGCACTGCAGCCTGATGGCAGCAGGTAGCGCTCAGTGTGGAGCCCCCCCGCCCGTCTGAGGCCAAACTGATGGATCTGAGCTCACAGCACCAGGAGGGCGGCTGTGCTCGACTCATCATCCGGCAAAGTGGCCGATTGATTCTTACGGATGTACCTTACCTCTGCTTTAATGGTTTAATAGCATGTGAAACGAGTACTGCCATGAGGCCAAACAGGCAGGCAGTTATTCAGAGAATCATCGCGACTAGCCCAAGGTGTTAAAATATATAAGCGATGATGTCATTGGGCCTAAAGTGCACAGATATAAAGAGCACTGCGAAACCTCTAAAGCCTTCTAGAGGAATTATCATGAACAGTTTAGCCCTCTGGTCCTCGTACCTGGACATTATTGCAGAGCACTGTGGCAGATTGTCACCTCCAGTTTGATTATGGAAACCCAGTGTCCACATGCCACTCACCCCCCCACCACATGCCTGATGGGACTCTCAGGCTCTGCAGGAAAGCTTCGATGTCTTAGGATTCCCTGGGCAGGCCTGCACTTGGCCCATGGAGACAGAAACATTCTGTCTGATGGTTAGGGTGTAGCTGGCCTGTAGCCTTAAACTACGGCTATTGACAAATTGGCAATGATGTGTCTGAGCGCAAAAATGGAACAAAATTTTTTTTTCAAATATTTTTATTAACATGTTGCAATGGATTTATATAGCCTGCAGTTTAAGACCTTGTGATTGTATTTGACATTTGAATTTCACTTGTTATTGTATAGAGTGTTCAGATTTTCACATGTTGAAGTTTACATTTTATTCGCTCGGTTAACAGAATTGCCTTTATTTCGCAGAAGAGCAATCTATGAACTTGTGTACGGGTGTTTGACACTGTTTGCCTTTGTCCTGCAGGATCACCATTTTTGGAACTGGTGCCAAGTGGCTGTCTGTGTTGGAAGAGAGAAATCTCAAGCCAGGTGAGTTCAAAGCGCAATGTGGCATCTTCCAGCCCTGAGGAGCTGACTAACCTCAAGTTTTGCTTTTGAGTGTTTATGCTCTTGGTGATAATCTTAATGACTTGTGTGCTACAACAGCTGCCGATGTTACATTAAGATGCAATTAAAATAATTGTAGATGCATTGTATTTCTCCAAGTGGGAGCCCTTGTTGCTTTAGTGAATCGCGATTCCCCTCCGTTTAGTGGCTTTGAGTATGCAGCTCAGAACCGGCGAGTGCTTGATGAACTCCCAGTGATTGGGTCCCATTAAAACAGAGCCGCAGATTGTCCTTAATACTGTATATTTATTCCACGGCTCACTTGTTAGACCCCAGAGTGCCGAATCACATCCTGATTACCCCGATAACAGCTATCCATGTTTATTCATAAACACAAGAGGGGGGGTTCGCATGGGAAATACAGTAGCTTGGATGAAGGGCACCTGCATCTTGCCTCCATCATGTTATGCATTTTTACTCTTTATTCTCTGATGTAGCACGTTTAGGGCATCAGCAGTTGTCATCAGCAAATCACTTTTACATGAGTGTTAAACTCACGTGGCCCTGCAGTTTTGTGACGTAATACTCTGCTAAGGATTTAGGGTTAAGTAGTACTTGGTGATATTTGCAAGGCTTATAGCTCGTAAGCACTACTTAGCATGAGTATACTAAGGAGTAATTACAACTTGCAAAAAGCAGTGGGGGAGGGGGTTGGACACACACGCACACGCAGATCCTGAAAGCGTGAGGCAACATACCCACTGACTCACTATAGAAGGAAGCACTTGCCAGTGAGAACTGCCAATATGAAAGATTTGTAAATAATGTGAGCAGGTATCTCCACATACTGTAGGTGTGGGCTTCCATGATTTAAGACATGAGCAAGCCATCATGCTTAGGGTTGTATATAAGAATGCTGGAGAGGGTAAATTGGCCATTATATTGTCCACCATGGCTAGAAGAAGTCTGGGTGTCTGCAGGACTTCAGAGTCGGCTGCCTTGCCCGCTCCTGATGAGTAATCCTCTTATGCCCAAAAGTTTCTCAAGTTGTTCTGTGGTATGACAGAGTGATTCATTATTTTTTTCAATTTCCTCTTCCGCAGGCATTGTTTTAGGTCTGTTCAGAGTGATTAGTCATTAGTGAGCATTTCCATCTGGATGGGAGCAGCCTCACATACAGTCTCCATTCACAGTGCTTACCCATTGGTTTAATGGGCATGAAATTTATGTAGATCATATTCCAGCATCCTTGCAGTCACCATGGGACAGTTCTGCTAAACTCTGGAGTGACTGCTGACACTGAGTTGGTCCCCCACGAGCCAGCGCTGTCACCTCCCAAGGAGCCTCAGAAACTCCCAGAATGCATGGCAGTTCGTCGGCTGAGTGCCCTGTTTACCCTTTTTGTTAACGTGTCCTTTAATTTGGAGGGCTCCCGACTAGACTGAGCACAGACACTTTTTACTACTTCGAGAAGCATCCCCATTGCATAAGAAACTCTGTAGAAGTTTATCCATCAGGTGCTGTTCAGCTAGTTGGCTTCTTATATAAATGTTTCCCCCTCGGTTAGGAGTTGAGCCTTTAATTTTATTCTGTTTATCTTGCCTGCGCTCCTGCATGGCTGCTGTTCCAGCCGGGGAGGAGGCCTTCGCCATGTCAGTGCTGTGGGGGCGCTGGCATATGTTTATGGGATTATGGGGGAGCAGGCTCTCCTTTGCACCGGAGGTCCCGTCCTTCTGATGACATTTAGTGTGAACACCTGGCCCCTCTGTGGGGGGGCAGGGGGGGCGTCTCTGCAGCACCCTCCCTTCACGGGCGGACAGGCCTGCGGAGGGGGCTGCTTGACAGGGTGCCAGCGATGTGCAAATTAAACAGAAAAATAAAAATCAAAACAAAACCCGGAGCGATTCCTGCGTGCTTGTGCTGGGCCGCCGGGAGAGATGGCCGTCACTGTGATTCACTGCTGAGTTTTTCTTGTGGCCTGTCTGCACTCAGCGTTTTATTGTGAACTCCTCGTGTATTTTTAAAGCTTGGACGTGAGTGTGACGGCAGACGGGCACGCTCCCCGTCTGCAAAACGGCCCTTTTATTATTTGCTTTGCCGTTTGGAGAAGCTCGCTCCGCCAAAGGGTGTCACTGTTACACCACATTCCCCTAACCAGTCCTTTGTCTTCCGCATTAAGGTCAGTTCATCTGTGTTTGTGCTGCTCTGTGCTGCTATATAACTGCTGAGTCGAATGAGTACCATGGTTAGATATGGATGAAGCGCAGTGCTTATTGTACATGTGTCTAATAAGACATTTGCTTAAATAAAGAACATATTTATAACAGATCTTGCTGATGAGATGCTACAATAATACAAAACTAACAGGCAGCCTGAGTAACCCACAGGTCACAGATTCAGTTTCTGAAATTATTCTTCAGTATACTTATGTTGTAAAAACTATGTGCAGATAGTAATTCTGTTATTTATGGTTTTGGCAGTGTCTGTATATTGGATGGTAATTGACATATATCTCCCTTCCTTTCCATGGCTGCCACCCGCTCTTCCTGTCCGCAGCCGAAACACACAGCCTGCAGAGTCTCCACACCATCCTGTCCACGGGCTCCCCGCTGAAGCCCCAGAGCTATGAGTACGTCTACTCCAGCATAAAGAGCAACGTGCTGCTGGGCTCCATCTCCGGTGAGGCTCGGTACCGCCTCCAGGGCTGCTCCTGACCATGTGACCACTGAAGGTGCTGCTGATCATATGGCCGTGGAGGGCCTGCTGATCGTTTGACCACTGAAGGTCCTAATGATCATATGGCTGTGGAGGGCCTGCTGATCATGTGACCACTGAAGGTGCTGCTGATCATATGGCCGTGGAGGGCCTGCTGATCATGTGACCACTGAAGGTGCTGCTGATCATATGGCCGTGGAGGGCCTGCTGATCATGTGACCACTGAAGGTGCTGCTGATCATATGACCGTGGAGGGCCTGCTGATCATATGACCGCTGAAGGTGCTGCTGATCTTATGGCCGTGGAGGGCTTGATGATCATGTGACTACTGATGGTGCTGCTGATCATATGACCGTGGAGGGCCTGCTGATCATGTGACCGCTGAAGGTGCTGCTGATCTTATGGCCGTGGAGGGTCTGCTGACCACTGAAAGCACTTCATTGTATGCTCTGCACAGCTCCTGAGCCGGTTATTAAATAATGCCAATTTCCCTGTGAAAAGGAAGTGAGACGTTGTCTGCCCCCCACCGCACCAGCCCACTGAGCTGCTGTCTAATTTGTAGTCTGGGTTTAAAAAAAAATATTCCGTAGCTTTTGGGGGGGCATCATTAATCATTCATCAATGACTCTTCTCCCAAATCCATCATGGTAATTGTGTGAAATCCCAAAGGATCAGCGCATACAAATGAATATTAAGGTTTATCTCTGCCGCAGAGCTGGTGCTGGAATTGTTAAAAGCAGTGAAATTTACACAGTGGCAGTTATTGTCCCCCCACTCATGCCTGCTGAATGCACATCACCACTGCTGAAAGCTGGGCCACATTGCCAATACTGAACATGCTCCTATATCATCATTGAAAGTTGCTGCTAACTCCTGTTATGGAACCATGGATTTCTCGTCAGTTTTTTTTTTTTCCTTTGCTAAAGAGCTCCAGATGTAGTCTGGCTATGTTTGATTATTCATGAGCGGTTGAGCTTTAAACTTATTTAGATTCACAGCGACTTTAATTGTTATTTTGAATTGAAGTCATAATAAAAAATCATCTGACTGTGTTGGGGAAAAAGAAGGAGCCATCTTTGGATCATTGAGGGCGCGATGTTACCTCAGAGGTGACCGTAAGAATCAGACACATTTTAATCACTATTTTAACAAGCATAATCCCATTTTTTGTTTAAAATAGCATTTTTTTATTGCAAGATATAAGAAAATATTGCCAACCCCTGGATACTTTGTAATGGATAAAACTAATGGGGAAAAAATAGATTTGGGTGGTTCTACTTGGCCTTTCCTTAGCAGGGGGCTGGGGGAGTGGAGTTCGCTCCCTTCTCCTGAATGATTTCTCCCTTCTGAGTTCAGAATACAACACACAGAATGCGAGTTCCATGGTTTAAGGTTCCTCCCTAGTTCTGTTAAAACCCTTATTTATTCCGAGTACCACTTTTCTTGTGGAATATATGCAGATGTGCTGTCTTTTATTGGCAAGAATAGCGAATCTGTAGCTTTCATGCTGGATGTCAGGTTAGGGTTAGTGGTAATAAGAGCAGGTCTTCCAGGGCGGTCTGCCTAAGCCACTGGCAGGTACACCAGGCCTGAGCAGGTTTTCCAGGGTGGTCTGGCTAAGCCACTGGCAGGTACTCCAGGCCTGAGCAGGTCTTCCAAGGCGGTCTGGCTAAGCCACTGGCAGGTACGCCAGACCTGAGCAGGTCTTCCAGGGCAGACTGGCTAAGCCACTGGCAGGTATGCCAGGCCTGAGCAGGTCTTCCAGGGTGGTCTGCCTAAGCCACTGGCAGGTACGCCAGACCTGAGCAGGTCTTCCAGGGCGCTCCGGCTGAGGCCGCTGGCAGGTATGCACGGCCTGAGCAGGTCTTCCTGGGTGGTCTGGCTGAGGCCGCTGGCAGGTACACCAGGCCTGAGCAGGTGTTCCTGGGTGGTCTGGCTGAGGCCGCTGGCAGGTACGCCAGGCCTGAGCAGGTCTTCCTGGGTGGTCTGACTGAGGCCGCTGGCAGGTACTCCAGGCCTGAGCAGGTCTTCCTGGGTGGTCTGGCTGAGGCCGCTTGCAGGTACGCCAGGCCTGAGCAGGTCTTCCTGGGTGGTCTGGCTGAGGCCGCTGGCAGGTACGCCAGACCTGACCAGGTCTTCCTGGGTGGTCTGGCTGAGGCCGCTGGCAGGTACGCCTGGCCTGAGCAGGTCCTCCTGGGTGGTCTGGCTGAGGCCGCTGGCAGGTACGCCAGGCCTGAGGAGGTCTTCCTGGGTAGTCTGGCTGAGGCCGGTGGCAGGTATGCCAGGCCTGAGCAGGTCCTCCTGGGTGGTCTGGCTGAGGCCGCTGGCAGGTAGGCCAGGCCTGAGCAGGTCTTCCTGGGTGGTCTGGCTGAGGCCGCTGGCAGGTACGCCAGGCCTGAGCAGGTCCTCCTGGGTGGTCTGGCTGAGGCCGCTGGCAGGTATGCCAGGCCTGAGGAGGTCTTCCTGGGTGGTCTGGTTGAGGCCTCTGGCAGGTACACCTGGCCTTGAGACAGCCTGGTGTGTTCATCAAACATTTTAGCCCCATGATCCCTGGAAGCTGCCCCAAGCCACCAGTGACAGATTTGACCATGTAACAGGGGTCCATTACAACATATGCGCTCCTGTTATTCTCAGCACTGCCCCGTGACCCCCCCTAACTGGGCTGCAGTCTAATCACGCAGAGCTTTTATCTCCCGCACTGCTGGCCCCCACCTTCAGCTCTATGCCGTTTTGATACACCCATCTCTGCTTTTCCTTCTGCTCTCTATTACCCCTCCTTTATTACTGCCCTATTTCAGTAATATTGAAAATGCTAATGACACCGATATGTTATTCTGTTTTTGTTATGTAGTTTTAAAAATAGCCTAATGTGTACATTGTTTTACATCCTGTATCAATTATGAATTATGATTTTCTACCTAATATGCTAGGATTTTATCTTTTTAAAAAAAAAAAAATATAGCAGAACTGCAAGGATACATGCACTTTAAGCATCATAAACAAAAGTAAATCTTTCTTCTGCTGTTCCCCTGTAGAATACTTCACTGTAGCCAAGTTATGGAAAAGTACATCTTTCTGCCTGTGGCTCCAGTTATATTGAATCGGCTAACAAGCTTAACTCATAAAATGTCATATGAGGACAGCAAGACAGACAAACTGATAATGTATAGGTGCATCTAGTGATTTAATGCGTCATAAATAATGCAGATCAATTTAATAACCTGATCAGTTCATGGTATGATGATAGGTAGATGTACATTTGAATAAGATTATATGGATACTCTACATGACTTTATACATAAAGGCACTGTTTCCCTCCAAAGGGCGCTTCCCTTTCTCGCACTGTGGGGGACTGCTTTATGGAGCTGCTTCTGGAAGCTTCTGTGATTTTGCAAACAGAACTTCCTCCGCTGTTTGTAGCCATGCAGACATTTCATCACAGCACACCTAATGATGATCTCAACATCTCTGCTGCAGTGGAGCAGCAGGAAGCGTGGTGATTTAGGGGCTGCGTTCATTACCATGAGCTTGCCAGATTAAGACCCAGGACCTGCCCTGTTATCATACCCCTGGGGGAGGTACTTCTGCCATGAATGGCTTCATACTCAACAGAGGTCACATAGTTGTCAAGAGTTGCCCTAAAGGAAAATGAAACTGGGTTTGATCTGTTGATATTGTTGCTGTTTCTTTGCCAGGTGGGACAGACATCATCTCCTGCTTCATGGGACAGAATATGACTGTGCCTGTTTACCGTGGTGAGATACAGTCCCGAAACCTGGGCATGGCTGTGGAGGCATGGAGCTATGATGGTGAGAACAAGGGCAGCGTGGATGCCCAGCATTCTAACACGTATTACTATTAAAGCTTCAGCAATCTAATGCATGAGATGTTATATACTGTGCAGGTATAAAGGGATTCCCTATAAAGAGAACAACATACAATATTTTTCCACTTTGTTATGCCTCATCTGATATCTTTGTACATTATCATTCTTTTGTTTTTGAGGAATTTTTACTTGTGCTCTGATTTGCATGCTAGGCAGTGTTGTCTCACAGATTCAATCCACCGACTCGCTCTCATGTGTTTGGTTTGCGAACTTTTCCTGTTTGCATTTCCCCCGGATTTTTCTGAAGTAGTTCATAGACATTGTGTAATTTTGGAGTGAGTTTTTCGGAGGCTTGGTTTTATGTGTCAGACAAGAAAAGGGTTTCTATGAAGGTCTTTATTCCTGTGTCACAGGAAAACCAGTATGGGGGGAGAGTGGGGAGCTGGTTTGCCTGAAGCCCATTCCCTGCCAACCCACCCACTTCTGGAATGATGAGAATGGGAGCAAGTATCGCAAGGCATACTTCTCAAACTTCCCAGGTACGCTGTCGGCCTGCTGCCTCGATTGGCTCAGCCTCTGGCCTCCCGCTGTCAAAGCATTCAGCACCTGAATCCGTATGATATGTAGCCATTTTTTCCTAATTTTTTTTGCAAGAGACTTGTTCACTGTAATATATGGCTTATTATTCTTGCATATTTATGCAAGAAATTAAACCTTGTTATATTTTTTCCTATTGATTTGCATAGTGACTTTACTGGGTAACATTCTGAAGTAAATCATCACTAAATCTTGTGCCAACTTAAATTTTCTAGAAAATATTAAATTATGTAAACACTAAGTGATGGTACCTGACGCACACATACACACACACACAGTGGTACCTCGGTTCTCGAACTGATTAGAAGTAGAATTTCTTGAAAGTTGAATAAACCAGTTTGACCTAAAACTCGATCTGAATACCAGAAGTCGAACCGTGAACGCTGACCTAATTTAAATTGTACACGCCAGGAATCAAACTGAAACGCGGACTTAATACAGAGGACTAATGACAACAACCAGAAACAGCTGATTGCATGGCATCCTACACGATGTTAATGAGGGGGCGTGGCACACAGAAGGAGTGGACAATCGGGGCAGGACAGGGGTAATATTGGGATAAGATTTTTATCATTTTGGGAGCCATTAAGAAAAAATGTTCTTGTTTTATCCAGTTCATGTTGTTTTTAAATCCTTAAAAAAAACATATTTAGGTGTAATTTTTGGGGGATCGGGAACCAATTAATTGGTTTTCCATTATTTTCTATGGGAAAAATTCGATCCGCAGTCCGGAACGGATTAAGTTTCAGAACCGAGGTACATGTGTGTGTGTGTGTGTGTGTGTGTGTGTGTGTGTGTGTTTGCGTGTGTGTGTGTGTATGTTATGTATGTCTATGTGTGTATATGAAGAGTTCTTTTCCAAAACGAGATAAATGCCAAATAAAAAAAAAAAGTCATGCCATTTTGCTGTGCACTGACCCTATTCACTATTCCATCAACATTTTATGCCAAATCGCTATATTTCCTTGTTTAAGATGTACTGCAAGATGCAGTTTTTTCCTGTTTTTTGTCAAAATGCGATATATACTCTTCACCAATCAGAATTCGGTGAGCGTGCGACTTAATCAAAGTTAGAGGCGCTCTGAGGCGATGGTTTTGTTGTGATGTTGTTTAGTGTCCTCTTCAAAATTAGTGCTTTAAATGCTTTTGATGGCATCGATGAGCCAGTAAGACCTAAAGCTGGAGGTAGAAAATGGCGACTGGACAAAGAAAACCAGAAAAAACAACAAAAAAGAAGGTTCATCACTCAGGTGGTGTGTGAATATCTACTGTGGGATGTCAACACAAGGCTGCTGCCACCGGTTTCTGTCAAACCATGAAGCTGTTACTGGATTTTTTATTTTATGTGGTGGACGTTATTGAAATGTGAAATTTCCAATATTTATTTTATTGTACTATTTAGTTTGTTACTTTTTTATGCATTTTTTTATTTAATGCATTTGCACTTATTTTGAATAGATTTATTGTGTGATTGAGTCATTGATGTCATATGTTGCATGTTCACACATAACACACATAAACAATCAACTTTTTGGAAAAAACTGATGGATTTATAGCGTTTTGGAAAAGAATGGATGGATTTATAGTGTTTTGAAAAAAATATATAAATTTTGAATTTATAATCAACAATACTATTGTTTGATTTAATAATGATTGTTCAACATGTTGAGACTGAGCCAACAAACGACTTTAACAGGATAAATTAAATATTAACAAAATGTGTGGGTCTAGGCAAAAAATGTAGTTTTCCTGAAAACTATCAAAATGGATTCATGCCATTTTGGAAAAGAGCTCTTCATATGTATGTGTATATACGTGTGTGTGTGTGTGTGTGTGTGTGTATGTGTATGTATATGTATGTATATGTACATATACACAAAACAGTTATATATATTTTCTTTTTTCTCTTAGGGGTGTGGGCCCATGGAGATTATTGCAAGATCAACCCAAAGACGGGGGGAATTGTTATGCTTGGTAGAAGGTGACTCATGAGGCCTGTTACATAACCACTAAAAGCATGTGCATGTTACCAGCAGATACTTTTCAAAATGAAACAAGAGTAGACATTCCACTTGTAGTTGAAATGGCCAGCTGATTTTACAATTGGATGTTTACTAGTACTTAATAATAAAATAGTTGTATTAAAGTAGCTTGAAATCAGTAAAGGGTTCTAATAGGATTTTCTTCTTTTTGTGCTGTTTTCAGTGATGGAACTTTAAATCCCAATGGAGTGCGATTTGGAAGCTCTGAAATTTATAACATCGGTAAGAGTTTTTGGGCTGCTGTAGACTTACAGCTTTGCTTACAATGTATTATCTAATTTATTGTCAAGTGAAGAACTGTGGTTATGTGTCTGCAAGAAAAGTATTGCATAATATGACTAATGTCAGATAAGTAATGTGACAGAAAGCCAGTCTATAAGTTCCAGCTTTTAAATCAAGAAGTTTGTGCAAATGTGCAAGGCTGGACGTGTTTAAGAATTTGTGTGATCATACACACAGGCGTTTTTTTTTTTATTTTAGGAAACTTCACTAGGTCTCCTTAGGACTTGAACATGCAGTTCATCTGTTTACTGCGAGGCTTCTGGAAGTTGCAAACTTCTGTTTACACACTATTACAATACTAAAAGAGAGAAATACAGCAATGTGAACACTATGCTTAGTTAAACTTCTAAAGTTATTAGTTTCTTCCTTTTTTTTTTTGAAAATTTTTGTGTATCTCTTGCTCCAGGACTGCTCACACTTGTACCTGGACATTCTCTGGAAGATCAGTCGCATGTTTGTAATGTGCTATTTGCCTCAATTGTATGTGGCTCTTTATTTTCTAACAACAGTAAATGCAAATGTATTCCCTCCAGAGGTGTGGGAAATGGATTTGCGCAGCTTTCAATATCTACTGCACTGCAGGGTGTTTGAGCAGGTTCCTGGGGGGAGGTCAGAGGCCTTTGTTGGTTTGGGTTCTCCCCTCACACAGTGCACTGCTGAGGCCCGTTTGTGCTCAGTTCATGCCTCAAACACATTGGGGGTGGCATGTTGTTCCATGGGCTAAATCTCTTTGCCTGTGATCGGAAGGTCAGCAGAATAGTTGTGTCTGTGGCTGTTTGAGCAAGGCCCTTGACCCCAAAATATTATTATTAAATAATAATTATTATTAATCTAATTAATTAAGATGCTGTTTCCTTTGTGCCCTTCCCCCAATTTCAGTGGAGTCCTTTGAGGAGGTGACTGACAGCCTGTGCGTACCCCAGTACAACAATGATGGGGAGGAGCGTGTCATCCTCTTCCTGAAGATGGCGCCCAATAAGGAATTCTGCCCTGAGCTGGTGCAGCGTGTCCGTGACGCCATCCGCAGGGGCCTGTCCGCCCGGCACATCCCCGCCTTCATCCTGGAGATAGAGGACATCCCGGTGGGGGCCCCGCCACACTTCCCCGTACAGCTCACCACACACCTGATCTGCCGTGGCTCCATTTCACATTTTAAAGATGGCGCCTAAGGCGATGCCCGCAATAATACCATAACATTTGTAATGGGAGTTTCCAAAAGAAAAGATCTTCGTATGGATGAGGCAGGTGTAAGAGTAGCTGTTAATATATATAATTGTGGCCATTTTTCATTTGTCCATTTAACCAACTTTTGGTAATATATTTTTAGAAGTGGTGAGCTTTATGTTTTCGTTGTTTGTTGTAGCTCGGGCATGTGTCATTTGCACGTTTTATGTCCAACCAAAATCATAGTTGTAGAAGTTTTGAATAATTTATTTTGACTTCAGCTAGCAAATATCACAGTACTGTAGTTTCGTTAATACAAAGTTGTACACAAAGCAACTATCACAGCAATAACACATCCACACATTTCAATCTCTTCCCCTCAATTCCAGTGCACACTAATGTTCTATGGGTGGATGTCTTTATCATAAGCTAGAGCTACAGTTAAACTCTCCTCAGGTACAGTCTCATGTGAGCTCCATAATAGTTATAAATGGATGCACACAAAACAGGATTTAGCTGCGCACAAGTATGCAAAACAACGTATGCCAGGTAGCAAGTGTCCTGTACATCCTCGTTCACTTCTGTGAAAGGCAAAGCATTCTTCACTCTCGTGAAAAATAACCAATTACAGAAAGAGGCATTGAAAGGAAGAGCTAATCTGGAATCAGTCACAAGCTAAGTATGAACCAATCGGAGCTCTCTAACATAGATATAACAAAATTTTCATGTTTATGAGCATCTGTACTTCCAGAAAGATTAGTTGTCAGAGAGTGGTGAAATTTATCTCTCTTCTGGGGGAAAACATCCATGGTAATGCAGACAGAGGGCTAAATCGGAAGAAAATGTTTGCATTGCTAAATGCTCATTGCTACGGGGCAGCGTGTGGCTCAGTGGGCTAAGCCATGGACAGCTTGTCCACGGGTACTAATAAATAATAATAATTATAATAATACATAGAAACTTATTAGTGTGAATGGGCCCTATGAAAGCCCTGGTACAGGTTATATACCCTTTGAGGCTCAGCTTTCAGGAGTGCCTCTCTTCCTCAGCAAATTGAAAGCTGCATCTTCATTTAGGATCAGGTCTTGGCTATACTACCACTTAGAAGTCATTGTAGAGTCCCCTGCTTGAGAAGAACTCCCTGCCATTTTGACAGTTTCTTATCCTCAGGATTCTTCCAGGGTCTTCCCAGACCTCAGGATATTCTTATATTGTGTGATTGTCAGCCTGGGTGACACAAGTCAGCATTTAAAATGACTGATCGTTGTTGTTATGGCCGACTCTCCTTGGCCTGTTTTATTTAGAAAATGAACACCTACTAGATTTGTTGTTATTATTAATAATCAGATTTATCATACCGTTGTCACTTTTGCTGCAGTTAGTATTTTTCACTTTGCATCGCTTGACACTCTTGTGTTTGAGCTTGGTGGCATCCCTGCATTTCTCCTCTGTGCTTCATTATCGAGAGGGAAATGTTAGGACAGCTATGATATATTAAGTCTCCCCCACCAAGCCCAGCAGAGGGGAGGGTTGAAACACAGTGTCACATCAACCTCTGCCTCCCTTTCGTAGGGTAACCAAGGCAACAGTTGGCAAACACTTGAGGGAGCTTAGAAAGTGGGGAAATGGAGGTTCAATGGCCTGGTTCCTTTATAATTGCCGTGGTGGATGGGATGTTGCATTTTTGTTTAAGCGGGACTGACGATCACCTGAGTGCCATCGTGTTTGCCTTTCACTGATGAGTGCTTTGACTCCGAGGTGGATCACCGGCTCTGCAGGACAAAAGCAGCTTAGTCATTCACTACAAATAGAATGTTAATGCTTTGGTAAATTTTTTACTACATTTAATTTAGTTGATTCTTCAACTACAGATTGGAGCCATGCTTTACAATGTCTTTATGTATATGGCCAGAGCACCTTTCCCAGTAATATTGTGTCTTTCCTCTGTGTATCAGGGAAAATGACACTTGAAGATAATTGCAACATTTTACTCATTACCTTATTTATATCACTGAGTATTGTTACAAAAGCAATTTTAGGTTAAGTTCTCCTGAGAGTTGAAGGGCAGAGCCCCTCTCAGAACCTTAACAGAAGATCTTTTGGCCATAGTGCTTAAGCAGCATGCTACCTGCCTCCCAGTACTCTGCAAACTCAAAGTGCCCTCATTTTGTTCTCCGGTGAAAATTTCATGGTGCGATGCGGGAAGCCGTGGTTTACACGATGCATATTGATGAGTGTGAGCTATATGACAAAGGACACTCACCGGCAGTTGCATCTCACAGCTAGAACTGAAGTCATGTGGCTGAAAACAACTTTGGAACTTTGAGTATCTGGCCTGGGTTTTACAGAAATCACACATGAATAAGATGCGTTGTCTATAAGACTTAAGGGAGACTGGGCAACTGGCCAAATAGCAGTAAATAATGAAGGCGAGAAGCAAAGAGGAAAGAGGAGCAGAAGTACAGCGGTACCTTGGTTCTCAAACTTAATCTATTCCGGGCTCCAGATCGAATCCTAAAAAGTTCGAGTTCTGATAAAATTTTTTCCATAAAAAAGAATGGAAAACCAATTAATTGGTTCCCGGCCCCCCCAAATTACACCTACATATGTTTTTTTTAAACAATTAAACATAAAATGAACAGGATAACACAAGAAGAACATTTTTTTCTTAATGGCTTCCAAACGATAAAGATCTTATCCCAACATTACCCCTGTCCTGCCCGATCGTCCGCTCCTTCCGTGTGCCACGCCCCCTCATTAACCTTGTGTGGGATCCCCCATGTGATCAGCTGTTTCTGGTCGTTGTCATTAGTCCTCTGCATTAAGTCCGTGTTTCAGTCTATTTCCCCAGTTCGGTCATTGGGCGCATTCGACTTGTTTACAGCGCTAGCTTAAAGCAACGTATTCTGATCCTGAAGCAATGCATTACGGTTAGACTCATTGCGACCTACCACCCAGCTGCACAAACTGGAACCGCCTCCGTGACGACACACCTTTGCCCTTACAGACTGAACAGTTTAGTTACACGCATGACATTTGTTATTTATTGTTATTTACTGTAATGTTGTGCCGCTTTATTTGGTTAATCGTCTGGTCTGTGAAGAAGACATTCAAGTAAGAATTGCACTGAAGCATGACTCATTTTCTGGCATGTACAATTTATATTAGGTCAGCGTTCATGGTTTGACTTCTGATATTCAGAGTTCTGCTGAGTTTGAGAATCGAGGCACCACTGTATTCATATTCACATGCAGACACACACACTTTGCTCTATAGACTCACATGTCCGAAACTGCATACACAGTTGTGTATTTACAATAATTTAGGCTTTTCTGATGAAGATTTCCAGGCATTAAAAGCCTAGATAAGACCTTAGTCAGTCTTCAACAATGGAAAGTTCTTGGTTGGTCTTCAGCTCTTTGTTGGTGTTCCTTTGATTATGCTTACGTGCTGTTTCTTTGTTGTACATGTCACGCTGCTGTATTATGAATTTTAAACATGAATATTGGACTTGAAGATGAAACTGTGAACTAGTAGATGCTTCTTAGGGTGGTCTGGCCCTCCACAAGATAACACTGGTCCTTCCTACTTTTCTCCACAGTACACCATCAGCGGAAAAAAGGTGGAGGTTGCTGTCAAGCAGGTGTTAGCGGGAAAGGAAGTCAGCCAGAGAGGCGCCTTCTCCAACCCAGCTGCTTTGGATCTCTACAAGAACATTCCCGAGCTTCAGGACTTCTGAGCCAGCGCCACTGTTGGCTGCAATGGGAGGAAGAGCAGGGAGACGCCCTGCCAGGGACATCATTGTTCACAGGAACCGGGTCATGCATGCATTTAATTGAGAATCCATTCAGACTAGGCTGTATGTCTCCATGCTCAATGCCAGGAAGTGGAAAGTGGGGAAGCACTCAATGCCCACCTGCCTGAAAAACAGCCCAGAGTTGGGGCATCTTACTGGGGGAGTTGGGGACATACCACCTGAATCTCAGAATATCTGCTTGTTCCCTCTGTGAACACGTTTTAGGATTTTTTTCTTCTTTTTTATTTTTGAAATACAGACATGGAAGAATAACCCATTGGTGTTAGGCTGATGATGCAAATCGTTTTTTGTCACTTTAAGCCAGAACCGGGGAACCGATTTGTCAGTAAATATCAGGTTTAGGGTAACACTAATATTTGTTTAATGGGCTTGAGCCTTTATCTTCCATCACAGTAAGTGGACTTTGTAAGCACCAGTCCTATTCTGTTACAAGGTGTGAAATCCAGCAAAGGGTGACTTGATGTGATTAAATAAATAGCTTCAATGCCTTGCAGGAAAGTTTAGGACCTTCCTGAGTTGTAGCTTTTGTAGTGGTTTTTAAGTAAACTGTATACAGAAAGTGATTAACGTTTTCTGTGACTTGCGTTGTGTCATTGTGTTAATATTAAAAACAGGAGTGACCATTTTTAAAATGTGGAAATACAGATTTGTGTTTGCTGAGCCCTTGTGCTATTTTGCAACACTATTTATAAATATAGAATTGGGAAAGACAAGTAATTATTAGTTGGCTTTTTTAAAGTCCAAGTTGTTTTAAATTACTAGCCTCTCCAATTCACTTAGTCCTGCTTAAACCTCATGCACGCTTGACATCGTCCTGCAAAAGAACCTTATCAGCAGAAAATTGTACGTTTCTGCTTTTATGTCTATTAAAACAATGCCTTGGCCGCAGCTCTATGTACGCTTTCAGCTACCTACTAACTAGGTATGATCCAATCCACATTATTCCAGTTCTTATCCGATTCCGACATGTAACTGCCAATACAGATTCCAATACAAAATCTCTCTTTTTACTTTAATATTATCAGTAGAGGTGTACCGATCCCACTTTTTCAGTGCTGCTACAATCCCTATACCTGAGCAGAGGGTTTCGGCTGATGAGTATCAGTCTGGTACCAGTTCTCTCTCTTTTTTTTTAAATTATTAGTAAATACAAATGGAAAATGTATCCTAAAAAGCTTTAATTAGGCTACTAGAATCATAAATACCGTACTGTTTCACCTCATTATGTTAGCTGAGCTGAATCTGTTTAGCCTTGAGCAAAGAAGACTATAGGAGGGACATGATCCAGGTCTATAAGATTACAATGGGTCAAGATGCTGTTCAGCTAAATGGTTTCAATATTAATTTAAATACTAGAACTCGTGGCCATAAGTGGAAATTAGTGAGAGAACATTTTAAAATGGATTTAAGGAAGCACTTCTTTACACAGCGTGTAGTTAGAGTATGGAATAGTCTTCCTGTTAGTTTAGTGGAAGCTAAAACCCAGGCTTCCTTTAAATCAGAGCTAGATAAGATTTTATCAACTGTGAGCTATTAATTAACTTCTCCCCAAACATGCTTGATGGGCCAGATGGCCTCCTCCCCTTTGTAAATTTCTTATGTTCATTTATATATCTTTTTTTAAGTGTTTTTCAGGCTTTTGCAGTTAAATTAGAATATCTTCCAACCAAGGATACACAAGTGGCGAATGCTTAAAATGCCCCACTGCTGTGGTTCTTAAAAATGTAAAATACTTTCAGATATTCACCTACTTATCTGATGTTCTTATGCACCTCCTACTGCACAGGATATGCGTGTGATGTCACAGCAGGTGGAAATTACTAGACTAACCCACTGAGTGGCAAATGGACTGAGTGGCACCGTTAATTTTCAGCTTGGACTCCTCTAAAACGCATCTAAAATGAGAAAGGGCTGTTGTGCTATTGATTGTACAAAAACTAAATAAGTATTGAACGTATGACTAATACCCGATACGTCTAATTAGATCTAGATCGGTGGCGATTCCAGTCCTAAGTATGGGATCAGTGCACCTTTACTACTATCCGAAGAGTTCAGCTCTGTGTACGCTTTGAGATGCCTACTAACCGAAGAGTTCAGCTCTGTGTACGCTTTGAGATGCCTACTAACCGAAGATTTCAGTTCTGTGTACGCTTTGAGATGCCTACTAACCGAAGAGTTCAGCTCAATGTATGCTTTGAGATGCCTACTAACCGAAGAGTTCAGCTCTGTGTACGCTTTGAGATGCCTACTAACCGAAGAGTTCAGCTCCGTGTACGCTTTGAGATGCCTACTAACCGAAGAGTTCAGCTCCGTGTACGCTTTGAGATGCCTACTAACCGAAGAGTTCAGCTCCGTGTACGCTTTGTGATGCCAACTAACCGAAGAGTTCAGCTCTGTGTACGCTTTGAGATGCCTACTAACCGAAGATTTCAGTTCTGTGTACGCTTTGAGATGCCTACTAACCGAAGAGTTCAGCTCAATGTATGCTTAGTATTTTACAGCATCTGTCTTCCGTTTTAGGAGCATTGTTCTTCACAAAGGCAGTACTGTGCTAGCTGTGGTCTGTTCCTGTACATATGCTTATTGGTGACTTCTTGTCTCCGCACAGCATTTGTGAGTAATGAACTAACCAATGTGGGCTCCAGGCAGAGTTTTTACTGTTCTTGTGCCTCGGACCCCTCTGGCTGTTTTGTGAGGCTAAGGATCCTTTTGTCATAAAGATTATATTAAAATTTCTGTGTTCTACTGGTGGCAGTACTGGCCAGCAGTGCTATAGTTGTTTTGCCTACATTCATAACAGATGGAAGTGCTAGGTTTCAGTTAGCAGATAGTGTAAATAAAGATCCCATGCAAGTTGATGGACCCCCAGAAATCTTGGGGGACTGTATTGACCTTCCATCTAGAAACTGTGCTTCAAATGATGGGAAAGAGCTGCGGGGTCTAACCTTCTGGCCTACGCCTATAACCCCCGCTGAAGTGCTGCTCTCATTTTAAGCTATTAAGGGTGTCAGAGTTACCCATACAATGATGGAGAATGATATTGCTCCATACATAAGGAGACTGTTTAATGTATCCTCTAGAGATATTGTGTTTGTTCTCTGTGTCACATTCACCATGGCGACTATGAATTAAAAGAAATGTAGCTCAGCTCCTCAGTGCTTGTGAGCATCTTGAGCAGCTTCCTGTTTCTGGAACTGTGATGGATGTGGTTGCATGTAAACACCACACACAGTGGGCCAGATGTCCCTCCTTTTCAGTGCAGTATTACTCTGCGTGTGTCTGATGCATATTCACAGCACTGCGTTCCCTGACCCGAGCTTCTGCTGCAGTGAGTTGGTTTTTTTAAAGGGCCTCCGTGAGGTTTGAAGGGCGCCATGTCCTAGCAGCGTTTTCCAGCAAGGTGACCACAGACTTACTTCACTAACTCCTACATTTTCAGTGTTTTTGGACAGCTGATCCTGAACATAGAGGAAAACATTACAGCCAAACCCAGAGGCTTTTATTTACTTCCTAAGGAAAGAGCAGGATCATCTTGTGTGGGGGATTTTATTGGTCTGTACATTTTTTTTTCTTCACTCGTTCATCAAAATGTTTATTAGAACATGATCTGTAAATGACAAAAGTGTAAAAAGGTTTCATTAATGTTGATGCTCCAAATGAATACATCAAAGTATTTTTGAAGATGAGAAATTTTAGTAATGAACAACAGTTTTGTTTTCATTGCACTACCTTGAATGGATGGTCTGTTGATGAAAATACTCATTGCATATAAATTGAACATATGTACATATTTTAAATAAAATCTGCCCTACATAGCCACTGATGTTTTGGGAATACAGTGTGGTTCGTTTTATTGTACATTTTCATTTTCTTCTCATTTCATTATATTTTCATCCCACCGCTGAAAGGTATTGTGTAGTTTAATATTTCCCAGATGTTTCTGCATAACTGTGGGTCCATCTGTTGTCTGCAGTATGGCACACAAGCATTTGATTCAATTGTCATGAGCTACTTCAGTCAATATTGTAATTAATTTAATCATGTTACTATGGTGTTTAAGCTAAGCTTACAATTCTACACTTGTAAAATCACTTATATGTTGTCTGCCTGAGGGAAGCAAAGTGGCTCAGTGGGCGGTGCTGCCGACTCACACCTCCAGGGTTGAATGGGTTGGAATCTCTCCTCTGCCGTCCATGTGTTTGTAGGTTCTCCATATGTTGCGTGGGATTTCCTCTTGGTACTCCAGGTTGCTCACACGACAAAATCATGCCAGTGGGAAATAGCTTGAAGTGTGGGTCTATCCATGTGAGAGCACTGTGATGGCCTGGCATCCCATCCAGGGTGTCCCCTGCCCTGCGCCCTGTGATGGGCTGGCATCCCATCCAGGGTGTCCCCTGCCCTGCGCCCTGTGATGGGCTGGCATCCTGTCCGTCCAGGGTGTCCCCTGCCTTGCGCCCTCTGATGGGCTGGCATCCCGTCCAGGATCTCCCCTGCCCTGTGCCCTGTGATGGGCTGCCATCCCATCCAGGGTGTCCTCTGCCCTGTGCCCTGTGATGGGCTGGCATCCCATCCAGGGTGTCCTCTGCCCTGTGCCCTGTGATGGGCTGGCATCCCATCCAGGGTGTTCCCTGCCCTGTGATGGGCTGGCATCCCATCCAGGGTGTCCCCTGCACTGTGCCCTGTGATGGGCTGGCATCTCGTCCAGGGTGTCCCTTGCCCTGTGCCCTGTGATGGGCTGGCATCCCGTCCAGGGTGTCCTCTGCCCTGTGCCCTGTGATGGGCTGGCATCTCGTCCAGGGTGTCCCCTGCCCTGTGCCCTGTGATGGGCTGGCATCCCGTCCAGGGTGTCCTCTGCCCTGTGCCCTGTGATGGGCTGGCATCCCATCCAGGGTATTCTCTGCCCTGTGATGGGCTGGCATCCTGTCCTGGGTGTCCTCTGCCCTGTACCCTGTGATGGGCTGGCATCCTGTCCTGGGTGTCCCCTGCCCTGTGCTCCGTGATGGGCTGGCATCCCGTCCAGGGTGTCCCCTGCCCTGTGCTCCGTGATGGGCTGGCATCCCGTCCAGGGTGTCCTCTGCCCTGTACCCTGTGATGGGCTGGCATCCCGTCCAGGGTGTCCCGTGCCTTGTCCTCCGTGTTGCACTGGCATCCTGTGCTGCTTCCAGGCTCCACGTAACCATGTGCTAGTTCGGAGGCGGGAAGAATGGAATGTCCTATATCAGCATTTTACAAAATATAAACCATTATAAGATAACGGCTCTTTCCTTTAAATAGCTGGATATTTAATGTGAGCATTTCCCAATAGATGGAGCATTCAGTATTACAATGGTGGGTCTTTACTGGAGCCACAACCTTCACAACTACATCCTGTTTTTAAACACTGCACATAAGCTGAAAATTAGCAACAGGTCTGCATAAAGCAGGAATGGATTTTAAATGAGTGTGTTTTGATGTCATGTCTTTGTTTTTCAGATGATAAATCAGTTTGGCTGTGTGACTAAGGAGTTGTTCTTATGAGGAAATGACTGTATTCCATATCCTGCCGTTATGATGGAGCATTAGCAAACACTTGGGAGAAACTAACGGCCTGTAAAGAAGGCTAATTAGGAACCCGATGGCCAGAGATGCGTGTCTCTCATGGTGAAAGCATCCATCAGTCATTCACAACAAGCTGCAGAGTCACCTGCGGACCCAGCTGCTTGAGAAATGATTTGCAAAATCTCAGCCAGAAGTTTCCATACGTAAAGCCTGAAGTCCCTGATGAGTTTGTGCAGGGAGTATGGTGGTTTTCATTGGAATGGGATGTTAGGGTCCAACTGTGGTCCCTTCATAGGTCACCAAAAGGGGGTGCCACATCCTCCAGTGAGCCGGATAGCCTTCCGTGGGCTGTGCATTGACGGCGCGTTGAGGAAATAATTAGTTTTCCTTCATTGCTCCTGGATCTTAGCCGCGATTGCCATGTGGCGATGAATAAGGCCAAATCCACGAGTGCAGAAAGTCTGTGTGTGCCCAGAGCACCACTCTCAAACCAGCCTCTAATCAAAACTGACAAGGCAGCTGCATTATAATTACTCAGTGTGCTGAAGCTCCGTGAGTCTGTCTGTACTGCTCTGCTTCATTCATGTTATTGACATGGCAGGAAAATATTCACGCTGCATTTACGATATAAAAATAGAAACGTATCAACCACAAAATGCATCAACAGATGGTCAAGTGATTGTTTTGGGTTTTCGGTAAAGTTCCAGCACTGTTGTAGGAGTATTTATTATGTGAATTGAAGATAACATACGTCAAGAAGATGATCGGCAACCTAAAGAATATTCACGTGAAAAACTCAAAATGGGATTTATTGTCATTGTATGCTGACATTCTGACGTAAATACAAACAGGAAAGAATTGGGAATATATTGGCTTGGGATACATGGATTTGTTTATTTTCTGACAAAGCACATAAAACCCAGAGCCAGGTTCACTGTGGGAACTGCATATTCAGGAAACTGACCTCCACATCTACAAATGTACTGTTTGTTAATATGTATTAGTCTCCTTAAACTTCTGAAAGTACTCAGCTGGCTCTGGTACCTAGCGCTGATGCTTTTTATGGCACATTTAAGGATTATATTAGGTTGTAAATGTTATGGTGCAGACATATAAAGCACTTGTGTATTTTATGGGAGGTAGGTGGGTTTATATCCTGGATAGTATCCAGGATCTGGCCTCCTCAATGGCCACAAAACCACAATTAAAGTGGGTTAAATTGTGTTCCTAGAGGCTCTGAAGGAATAAATAGCAAGGTGAACGGCAGTGAGAACATATTATCCTGCGTGTGGGGCAGCCGTAAGGATCATCCCACAGATCTGGAGGCTGGAGTGTTTGTTTCAAACGAGACGTCTGCAGACTGGCGATTGCTCTCAAGCGCGGGGGTGGAGGTGTGAGAGCTACCACAGCAAATAGACAGCTGAGGAGAGAGAGGCTGTTTATTTTAACTGCTGAGAATCTGTCATGAGGTATAAAGGAGACCCCATCGCTATATCCTGCACTTTATTTTAAGCAGCCAAATAAGAGAATTTACCAAAAGAGCTTGCTGCAACTAGCAATGAATCTTTACTAATTATGTAAAACCTCAAATCTGTATGTGGGAACTGGGAGGAGAGATGGAAGGGTTGCCATTTTCAGGAGTATTAAGAGGTCTTAACATAAACTTGGATTTTCAACTCAAAAATGAACAAAGTCATTAATAATGACACCAAAGTGGAGCATATAGATGACAAATATCCACTTGCACACAAATATGGTTAAACGGTATTCATTCTACAGTACATATGGAATAATTTAGGGGGGTAATTAACTGCCTGTATAATAGAGAGCAAATAACACTTTAAATGGAGCAAATAGACGCCTTGATTCCTTCCTCCGTTCGGGTCATTTATTCACTGCTCCTGGACGCTGTTTCTGATTGTTGTGTATCTGGGTGTGCCGGGTGAACAAACCAGGAAGTCAATACGGATGACGGGAAGGAGGGTTTATTCAGGTGACACACCGTGAACATC
>JABFDZ020000044.1:34646176-34661601 GCA_019775955.2 Pollimyrus isidori | reverse complement strand
CGGCGGCGGGCGTCGCGGCCTCTGGGGCGGCGGGCGTCGCGGCCTCGGGGGCGTCGGCGGCGGGCGTCGCAGCCTCCGGGGCGCTCGGAGGGACGGAATCCGTCTCCCTGTTGGTCAATCCCACAGGCAGCAGGTCCGGCGGTGAACGCGCGGATCCTACCCCTTTAATTGCCCTCAGAGGCCGAGGGATCGGGTCGAACACCGGACTGACCCATCCCCTGGCTAAGCGCTCCGGTCGATAGGGACAAGTCTCCCAGGGCACCCTCCGTTCACGGTGGTAGCTGCCCAAGTCAGTCCCCATCCATACCTCGGTCTTCTGGGAGTCCCAGCTTCTTCTCTCCGTCTCTCCGGCCGGACAGAGCGAGCAGGCTCTCAGCCCGAGCGAGGGAACTGCGGTTATCCGCGAGCTGACTTTTCTCTGCTCTCCATCCTCCAGGACCCGGACGGATGGCAAAGCTAGGTCCGCTAGCCACTGATGCATCCGCCAGAGATAGCGGCGCACCCGCTGTAGCGGGTACTGTTGTCCAGGCGGTCGCTCCTCCTCCAGGAGCTCTTGACCCCTAGTGGCCAAGTCTAGGGCCGGTGGGTCCACCTGGACCTCTGGCGTATGAATCCAGAGCACCCAGTCGTGCAGCAGGTCGAGCCGTTCTTTTTCCTGCCACTGCGTGCCTGTAGAGAGTCGCGGCATTCTGTTGTGTATCCGGGGCGTGCCGGGTGAACAAACCAGGAAGTCAATACGGATGACAGGAAGGATGGTTTATTCAGGTGACACACCGTGAACATCGAAACGTCAATGCCGCCACACTGGGACATACGCTGACGCAGACTAAATACACTGAACAAAGCACGGGACTGGCGAGCGGCATTCGCCTCACAGATGATCACAATTAGGAAATCACAGGAGGTAACGAGGTGGGCGTGGCACACGAAGGGCTGGAACAGGACGGACGACGCGATACTTGACACTGATCTACTGGAAAATATGCAGCTGAGTAAATCCCTTTGCCCTATATTTTATATGCTCTGCACCCACAACACTCTCAGAGTTTAGGCAATGCTGAGTGAACAAGGAAACTGTCTGAAATTCTCTGCCTGCATGTTTCCATGGGGAACTTTATACAGTAAACATACAATTAAGATAATACCCTTTGAAAAGCTTGACCTTGGTTGACCTTAATAATCTGTTTTGTGGGCCTTCAGTCTCTCTTTATAAACGCGAGAATCCAACAGTGAACCAGCTCTCAGCTCTTGACCAAATAATGCGTTTTGCTGTTTAATGCATATAACAGTTATGTCTGATCTGATTGGCCTAAAAATGCACCACGGTCACCACATTATTTTACACTGAATTTATTCTTTAGAACTGTAAAAAGATAAATCAAAAATGTTGAAAATGGTTTCTTAAAGATTCCTTTTTCTGTGGTTCCGCTGGGACTCTCTGTTCATTGTAAGCCGTGCAGTAATAAGGGCAACGTAGTAAGTGCAGATCATACCTCATCCAATTGGTGTTTGCGTAGAGGAACCGGATTCCACCACCAACACTAATGACATGATATCCTAGTGAATGGCATTGATTTGTCTTCTGCACCTTCTCATTAAGACACAGCTTCCTTTTTGCCACTGTTGATGTTACTGGGCATCTTGAACATGCATGTAGTATTTGTTTGTTCGTTTAAAGTGACTACTGTAGACACTAAAACCATTTTCCCTTTTCCCACGGTTCCTCCTCTATATCAGGATGCCTGGGAGGGTTGGGATAGTATCCCCTTTATGGTTATGGTCAAAGATGAATGGGATGCCTCTATAGCTAATTACCCTCAAATGGAAGCTAAATAATGGGACTGTACTGGTGTCTTGAATACTGGGCTAATGAGATAATACCTGTATTGTAAGTACATTTACTGCATTATTTGTAATCTGGGCACAGACTAAGGACGCTTAAGCATTTGTATAAACTTATAAACCTTGAGCCTTGAAGTTGCCGGTTGCACAGTGTAACCTTCTGCCAGCAGAACCAGGATTGAACCAGAATTTAAAACTGCAGATTTTTTAAAAATATAAGGTGGTCTCTTAATTTATTCCAGACTGTGTATATGTAGTTCTTTAAAACCTCTGGCCGTTATAACATATCGTATTTGATGGACAATTGATATGTAGTGTTTAGATGTTCACCCACTGTAAGACAGTTCATAAAACAAGAGCTTTGCTGTATTATTTGTGTTGTATTTCTCTATCACAGGCCATGATCACTGCAAGGTGGGTTTTATGTGGTATTGGTGCTATAATGTAAAAAATGTAAACAGGCAGAGATCTGCAAATGCACTTTGCATGTGTTATATTGCCTTCCACCATCACTGCTCATAATCCCAGATAAACCAAGTCAAGGTGTGTAAGCCAAGTTCAGAGTGTAGGGTGCAATTGCTTTGGAATTAATGAATAGGAAATCATGGCTCCACGGGAAATCATGACGGTTATTGTCTATCTCTGGAAAAGAAGCTGTGCATAGGATCACAAGCTGTCTGTGTTTTGGGTGGGGGCTGGTGGGAGAATGACTGGAAGGAACCAAGACACACTGTAATGGGGCAGCTCATGAGTATTTAGAGAAGAACACAGCAAGCATTAATCTACAAAGGTCACCAAGCCCTCTCTTCTGGTCTCATCTCCTTCTTCAAATGACTAATTGTTTAATATGGTTAATTATACCCATCATCCCGAGTATGGTCACAGGGTACTATTTAATTGTCACACATAATTCTACAGCATGATTTTTTTCAGTGAGATTTGGCAAGGGGAATTTTGGCTCAATGTAAAGAGATGGGTGACTATGAGCAAGACAATCCTTAATCTAAAAAATGAGTGTACATTAATGTAAAAAACAAATCAGTATGTATCATATAATTTTATCAGTAAGTATGCACATGAAATAACAGAAACAGCACATGAAAAATGACTTAACTATGAAGTAACTAAATCACAATTATAAAAGCATCTTCAAAGGTAAGTCTTATTAGCAGCTGTGAAATAGGTCTAGCCATCACTGCTTTGGTATGTGAGCTTTTAAAGCAACCCGTGGGGCAACTGACAGTCCCCAAAGCAGCCAAAAAATTGCATCCTGAACTGCAGTCACCAAAGCTGCAGAATTATATTTATTATCACTGGGATTAATTAATGAACAGCAGGACGGCTTCAAGAAACTTCCATGTCCTTCCCAATCTAAACGTCATTGAAGTTTTTATGGAAGTCTTGGAGGACAGAGTACGGAGTGGAGTTCTACCTCAAAGAACTGGAGGCTTTTCCCTAGAAGAATGGTCCAAATTCCCACTATATATACACTGTTCTCTAATTCCTTGAATTATGATTTTGGCCTAAATATATGTAATAAAGTACTTGCTTCATGAACAATTTTTATTATGCGCTCATCACAGGAGTTAGCAATTGAAATTCATTTAGTGACTCGTAGTGCAACAAGCCCTGTAATGTCAGTTTTAAGTGGTTATTTTGCATTTTGTGATTGCTGCCACTGCCACCAGCTTTAATGGTAAGAATTTGGGAGCCAGTCCACTTGAAACAAACAACTGCAATGCCGCTAAGCCTCACAAGTATACTGGAACCAAACAACCACTCTTCGTGTTCTCCAAAAACACAGTTAGGATGCCAGCAACAGGGATGACTGGACAAAATGAATGAGGAACTTGGTGAAGTGTTTTATTCTGTATGAGGGTTAGGGGTTTTATTCTTTTTTTCAGGGAGTAACAGGCAAATCAGAAATAAGCGGGAGAATGCTTAGTATCAGCTTCTGCTTAATCCTGCCTGGATTAGAAAGATAAGACTCCAGCTGAACTGTGTAAACGGCTCTTCAGTTGTAAACACATATTTCCCAAAGTATTTCCCCGAGCTGTATGATAGCTTAAATATGAGAAATCTGTGTTTATTTTCTCATTATTACATCCACTGACACAGACACACATGAAAGAGAAAATGAAATGCTTTAGGTTGCTACTTATGCTCTATAAAGTGCTGCTTTTATTCCAATTTTAAAACTTCACATAAAATACAAGCTGAAGTTATCGGTGCCTGCAGGTTTTATATCACACACTAATACCTGAAAAGCCAAATGAATTTAGGAGCAGCCCAGATAATCAAATTAGCAACAAATAGTAGAAGGTAGAAGGATAGCTTTAAAAAACTTTGGCTGTTGATGAACAGAGAGGTAGCAGACGGGGAGCGAGGGCTTGGGGCAGGAGATGGTGTGTTCTTCCCGAAGGCATCACATTATTTGAATTTTTATGACCATTTGGGAGGTAAGGTGTGTGCTATGGTGACTCAGCAGTAGCCCAGCACTGGTAGGGTTTGGGTTCAAATCCTAGCCCTGACTTTGTATATGGGGTTTACTTCTCCCAGGTTTCACATTTGTTTTTGGGTTGCTGAGCATTTTAGCAAGTTGGAGAATATCATTGGTTCAAATCCTGTGCCCAGCAAAGTGACCTCACTAAGTTCCTTCTTTCCAGGTGCTCCAGGGGTGTGGGCTGACCCTGCTCCCTGCTCTTTGATTCTAACTTGTATGTTACAAAAGCATCTGTTAATTAAATAAATAAATGCAATGTGAAAGCCAAGCTAGAGCAAATTGCTCTGATCTCCCAAAACCAAATTGCACAGGTCTGTCAGAGACTTCCATGCTCCACTTGAGTCTCCATAGGATAGTCGCTAACAATGCTGGAGGAGTCTGTGTGTGTTTACAGCAATCCTGTCTGGGCCAGATCGCAATATGAGGTAGCTGGGCTGCAATGACTCAATGAAATGTAGAGTGAGTGAACAAAACCTGAATACTGAAAATGCTCTACCAGGCTACAACCACTGTACTTGTCAAAATAACTATGAAAGCCATACCATCTGAGACCTTCTCTAAGTCTAGACTTTGTCTTGACATCCTCTGTTTCAACATCTGCAAGATGAACATAAATTTTGAATTCAGTCACGAATTGTGGAGTAACTGAAAGAGATGTATGAAAGCCTTTATTTGACAAATTTGTACACGTTCAAGAATCAGTAGCTGTTAAAGATGTTTAAGATTTTTAGCTAGGTTAAGGATCTAATTGGCTGTTTTCACTTAGAAGCATCACCATTTCATTTTAAATGTGTTTTAATTTTGGTGACCTTTATGGAAATGCACGTCAAGTGATTACTCTGAAGGTCACACACAAAATTACATATGTTTTGACATTTATAAATTGGTCTGCAAATGGTACCATTACTTGAATCCAAACATGCTGAGATTTTGGGATAGGACAGCACTCATTTATTTAACAGGCACAGAATATCAGAGTGAGAGACCTCAGAGGGAAACTTTTGTGTACCTGAACAAAAGAGGCTAGAAAAGGATTCATATCATGCATGTCTGATTTCATGCGGCTCGTCAACTGTGCAGCTAAAAATGTACAATAAAATTTAAGGGTTTGAAGTTGGCCTTTGGTTCACAGTATAAAGGAGCTTGTGCTACTTTACAGATGCTTTTGCATTAAGTCCACAAAGACCAGGGTAGCTGGCTGGGAAAAGTGTTCTTAGTTAATTATTATGCTTCATATTTTAATGCTTTAAGCAAGGAAACTCACATGGTTTGTTAACTTTCCTATTAGAATTATTAATATATTTAAATGCATTATAATGTGGTATCTAATTGCAAATATAGTACATTATGAAGGCGTGCACCTTTTTTGTAAAGAAAAGTTACTGTGATTTGCTTGATGAATGATGTGCAGACATGATAAACATAGTTAAAGCCTGGGATCTGTCCTCAGCAGGACTGAGAGCAGCTCAGATCTTTAATCCTGGCCGTGGATAAACAGCCGAAAAAGCAGAACGATCTCCCTCTGCTCACTGTAGCTCTGCATTTCGCAATTAGGTGTCCATCTCTGCAAACAAACCTGACATGGAGTCCTGAATATTCATGAGAAGCTGTTGCGTACCTGGTGCTCATCCAAGAGAGCCGGGAGGCTGTGAAAATTCCCGGGGAAAAAAGAGGCGGTGGCTGGCTTGCGGGGGCCCAGAGGAGGGCCGCCGTGTGGCGGAGTGCCTTGGCTGGCGGAGTCGCTTTCCAGGGGGGCCATAATCCGGGCGGCAGTGGCACATTTGGCGGACGGCTGCCTTACCGTTTCTGCAGACGCCTCTGCTTAATTGCTATTACCAAGATTAGTGGTGCAATCTGCACCATTGCATGATCCTTATTTATGGAAAAAGGCCCCGCAAATCTCTGTCTCTGTTTTGCTAAGGGAAAACGGGGGGAAACAAACACAGATGGACATATTGTCATTCACTCATCAGTATAATCATAATAATGGCATTTGAATACTAAGTTAAAATGTATGATTTTAAAGATAGTATACTTTTATATACTGGTTTTACTATGTGTCTCCATTTAGAAAAATGAAAAAACTCAGCTTCTATTAAAACATTATTCTGAAATCCCTTTGAATTTGATTCAGCTCAATAAAATGAATTAATAAAGTGTGTTTTGCACTATTGGCCTTATGCACATTGGAACAATTTGAGTTGTGCTATATAATAGGCCACACGCGGAATAATTTAAGACCGTTGGAGTCTTTGCAATGCACGTTAATCTTTGTTTTTCACTGCATTTGGCCCTAAGCACACTGATGGATTTTCACCCTGTGGAGGCCAGTGTCTATGGGCATGCTCACTCTGTGGATTACCATTCTGACTGGCTGTCCTTGCTGGGCACTAGAAACAGATCAGACTATGTAACCGCTACCTGGGGATTTTATGTCAAGGATAACTACTGCGCCACCTGCTACCAAGAGTTCCCAAGAAAACTCCTGACAAGTCGCTCGCATAAAAATAATAAGGTTTTGTGCCTGCATCAGCTTGTGTCAAGCCAAATTAGTTAAACGGCCGAAAAGTGGAAAAATAATAACTTAGTGGGGGCAAAGACATCCAGTGAGAGCTCTCACCTTGAAAGTGTCAAAACCCCCAAACAATCAGTGTTTTTCCATCTGCCCCATGATGGCATCTCCCAAGGAGGCTGGTGGGTGGAGTGTCCTCCTTGAGCCTAGATGGATGGTGATGGTTCTACAAGAGGTATGACCACTGCAGTTAGGTAAGGCGTAAACGCCATTCCATGTGCCACATCATGAATAGCCAAAACTGATGGCAGTTAATAGAATAGTGATAGTTTTCACATCTCGCTTTCTTTGAGAGAGACACATATGTATGTTAGAATCAGGGTGAAAGCAAGTTTTGGGGCCAGAACACAGGTCAGCTGAGGATAAGGGCTTTGCTCAAGGGCCCGATGGTGATACTACTACTCTGCAACCCACAGGGTTTGAACCCATGATTTTCTGTGTAGGTATCCTAACCTGCTGAGCTACACACCACTCATGAAAGTGGATGAATAGCAACACTGGAGTTCTGTTTCTTGTTTTTGGTATTCCGTTAAGATTGCAGGCAGCCTGTAAGGTTGTGGCTTTGATTACCTTGCTGTGTGTGTGAGGAATCTGCATATTATCCCTGCTTTTCTGGCTACTACAGTTTCTTCCCACAGTTCAAAAACAGACATTTAGCTGATTTTGCATCACACTGTGTGCTCATAGTGTGAGATTGTGTTTGAATGTGTGCCCTGTGATGGACTGGCATCCCACTCAGGGTCTCTGTGCCCTGTGATGGACTGGCATCCCACCCTGGGTGTCCCCTGCCTTCTGCCCTCTGTTTTCTGGCATAAGCTCCAGATTCACTGCAATCCACTGTGGGATAGGCAGTCATGAAAATAGATGTACATTAGGCTTCATTGACAGTGACATGGACAGTGTGTTTCTGAATGCAGTTTACTGGTTACTATGGAAATATCTCAGAGTATTTCCAGCTGATTGTTCAAACAGCCCACCTGACTGCTTTAGTTTTGTATATAAATGCGTACAAATACAGGTACAGATTTGGCTGAAGTGTAGATTTTCGGAAATCTGAACATCCCAAGGTGTAAAAATTCCGTTTGTTTAGCAGGCACGGGTTGGGGGGCCAGCTGGGGAGAGGGAGGTCTGGATGTCCCTCCTGAGGCTGCTACCCCCGCGACCCGAACCCCGGACAAGCGGCAGGTGATGGATGGATGGATGGGTTGGGGGGGGTTACCTGGGCACCTGGCCCTTTTGTCATGGGAGATTCTGAGTCCTAAGTGCCCCATTTAAGCCCCTCTGTTAAGAACAGAGACAATCATACATCTGACTTTTTATCCCATTAAATATTAGTTTTAACTTTGCATTTAAGAAAATTCTTTCCATAGAACCATGTAATCACTGATTAAATAAAGATTACTGAGTGATGTTTATAACAGTAATGGATGTGCTGACTCTTTATTGAATCACTTCCCTTTATTTTAGTAAATGTAGATGACTCAGTGTTGCACAGTACAGGTGCATCTTTCTGCAAATTTATGTGCAATGCAACTATTTTACTTTATCAGCATTATGAGAGGCAAACATAATGTTTTACGTGATCCAGAAGATGTTAAAATGTCTTTATGTGCCACATGTTTGAGAGGAACAAATTTATATTAGCATCCAGGCTCAGTTACTATACATGCTCATTGAGTTATATACACTGTGTATTGATCCATTTTCCATGGCTGTATCACAACAAACCTGGAGCCTATTCCAGGAAGCACTGGGCCGCAGGCAGGGGACTGCGTGGCTGGGGTGCCAGCCCATCACATTCTTACATACATTAACCCAGCACAGGAAAGGAGGCACAGAACCAGGGCTGGCGATCAAACCCACATGTGAGAAGTCACTAATCCAGTGTGCTACACACCTGCCATGTATTAGTATAAAAGTAATTATCAAAGATAAAGTTTTGTTTTAACCCCAGTGGGTACGGGTTATCTAAATGTAAGAGGTGAAACCGTCTGACTAAAGCTGCAGAAGAAGGAGGCAGCAGAGTGTGTGCAGAGCTGCTGCTGGTCATTAATGCCCAGCTAAGCCCTCTTCCCGGCCCCAAGTTAACCCCCTTTAAAGGGACCTGCCTGTGCTGGCACGCGGGAGGAGGAGAAAGGGCATTCCTCCAGATGGCAGTATGAGGCAACAGTGGGAGGCACCGTGTGTTCGAGACGCCCCCCTCCCCCCCCATGTGGCAAGCATCTGGATGGTGCTGTCTTGTTACCACTGTGTTGGTTGTGTTGCCGAGGTCCAAATGGGTTTTGTGTTCTGACACAGTTCTGCTTCTGTAATAGTGACTGCAGAGTGCTGTTTCCCCAGCGCTGGATGACAGAACAATCCAGAAAATCAAACCAACCTAACCAGATGCCTTTGTGAGCTGTGTAGAGTTATATAGTATCTTGTCTTCCTTCATCTGCTCTAGTGCACATATTAAACATTTTAAACCTGAATATCATTCAGTTCTTCAAGTCAAATTAACTGTAACTTTGTGTCCAGAACCACAAAAAGTGCCTCATTTAAAAAAAAGAAAAGAAATATAATTCTAAAAGATTTTAGATATCAAACATGCAAAGAACCTGTTCATTTTCAGGTATCCTTGTCCTCAGCTGAAGACTATGATTTTTGCATCTAAATCGGTTTAACCAGGAAGGTGTAGCTACAGTACACAGTATCCTTGCCACTGTCTCGAAGCTTCCCATAACCACATGACTATAAATTTGCCCAGTGAGACCATTACCTGTATTAGTAAATAGCACCTCATGAGGAGAATCTCTCTGATTGCAGCACCAGTTCCAAATACTCACAAAGCAGCATCTGTATTTAGCAGGTAAACGTCAAATAATAAAAAAGAATCTGAAACACTGGGCCATTAACTTTAAAGATCACCCTTGAGAATAAATTAATCACTGATAATAACTGATATTCTTGGCTTGGCCATAAGATGATAAGAAGATGTACCACTTACCAAGATGATATACCACTTAAATCCACCCCATCTGGGTGCTCTCTGGCTCAAAGTAGTAGTTTTGGGGCTGGTTTTATTTTGTCTGACAGCTATTCCTATTAAAATCTTTCTTGAATGTTAATATTTTGTAGATGACATTGACTATGAGTCTCTCACTGATTTCAATGTAAAATACATTTTGCTTTTCCAATACTGCCTTGCATGGTTTTATCCAAAACACATGCATATTCATGCCAAACTCAGGCCATACTCATGCCATACTCCTCCTGAGAAATTTACTTAAGTGCTTCATTGTGTCGTCCAATAACAGAACATCTTGTCACCATTTTCTTAAAACTTTCAAAATACAGATATTTTAGCCATTTAGGCTAGAAACTGTAAACTTCAGCAATCTTTATAGCCTAATAATTCTAAAGCCGTAGGTTTTATTAAAGCACGCCCAGCATTTAGTAAAGGAGATGCAATTTATCTGTTTTTAGAACCATTTTTAATATAATAATGTGCCATTCTGTAGCTGCATAACATGTACACAGCTTTCTGCAAATGAAAAATCCATTTATTGCCATTAAACGAAAGCAAACAACATATCACAACATGACTGGCTCATAAAGTAACATTAAGGTGTTCTTCTTCCTTTATGAATTACACATGTCTTTCTTCACGTGCAGAGTCAATGTCACTTCCAAGCTTAATAGAAGAGCACCAAAAACACTCTTGGTTAATTAGCAGCTAATCAGCTGCCTACATGTTCTCATTTAGTGGCAGTAATGATTTCAGGATCACATGTTTAATAATGACATTGAAATCATTGGCAGTGGAAATTTTACATAACGCAGAGCACTTTCCTTCTTCACTCTCCCATTTACAGTCACTGCACTAATTATTTCAATACTGTGCATCGAAATCTATGTGATGTATCTCATGAGTAGCTGTGTGGATATTTTAATACAAATGCCTGGTTCCCTGAGTATATATATAGTCCTTGATGGAGAAAAGGAAGTGTTCACTAGACCTCACTGCTGCAAACATCTTTCAGTTCCCATTGCCACAATAATGCTCCCTGTAGTAAGTGATACTGGTTTGTGTGAACAGCTTATGCCCAGAATTTGTAGAAGTGTTTCCAGAACTCAAGGGTGATAGAACAGATTTTTGAGTCAAATGCAAGGCATTTTAACATATTCCTGCTATTGCTAAAGACGAGATCTCTGTTCTTCTGCTTTTAGACTTAATAATTGTACTACTATTGTCACCATAAAGGCCACTACTGAACAGATGCACAGACTAGTGCTGACCTATAGGCCAAGTAAATAAATATGACACTAATGACAATGTACTTTATTTATCGGAAATCCAGCTCTGGATCTCATAAGAGGATTACAGCTCAGTGAATTATGCATGATATTCTCACGTCTTCAGATATATTCAGACGGCTGGTTCTCCTTTTATAGCACCAGAGTTTATGGTAGTTGACCCCTGTGTTAACATTATGTCAAATCAACATACAGGGGATGAGCTGAGCCATAAAACATATAATTGTGTTTTACATTAATGAAATGAGTATTACCGGGTATTTGGCTTTTCCGGATATTAGTTTTCATGTTCCCATATTCAGAGCTGGTGCTTTTAGTTTTTACTTAGTGAGGTCTGCTCCTCCATTTCTACTATAAAAATACAGTCTTCTTAATAACTGCAATATACCACCATTTTTAAAATGGCAAAAATGCCTGAAATTGGCTGCATGATGATCACACCCGCAAAGATAGGGTTTTTCAATGCACTTCTTGTGGTTGGGGGGGGTGGGGTTCCTCTGAATACAGCCCTAAGGCCTGCATTTAGGCTAACTGGCGTCTTTAAATTGTCCATAGTGTGTCAGTGTCTGTTCCCTGTGATGGACTGTAAGCCATTTGGGGTCCCCAGCCTCGTGCCCATTGGTGCCTGGGATTGGCTCCAGGCCTCCAGCCCCATTCAAAATAAGCAGTCAGGAGATGGATCAGTGAAATACATATGCACTTTAAAGATATTCAACAATATGAAAATGTTCTTTGGACTTTTTTGGACTTATTTATTTATTTTTTTTGGACTTTTGGATTTTTATTCAAAGACATTATAGTGATTTACTATAAAATCTTCTTTGACTAGAGAATGAAGCAGCAGTGAAGTCCGGCTCTTCATAAGTGTCCTGGGTTGGTTATGCACTGGCCCCCAGACGACTCCAAATGCTTCGGCAGATGGCTTCATTGTGCACTAATTACTGGCTGAATAGATTGCACTGTCTGCAGGAACCTGAAAGGTGTCCAGCTGATGAGGCACAGAAAAGGCATGCCGGCGAATATAAATGCAACCTTACTCTGAGTTACCCAGTCTTCGCACCTCCCTGTCTTCTCAGCGTCATTTTGAATGTTCATGCATGAATGCACCAAGGATTCCATGGTTTAGCAATTAAAAAAACAATTTATGTGTATATGTGCTTTCTACTACATTTGTTGTCAGAAAGGAAAAAATTGAACCCCGAAGCTTTCTTTTTTGTAGAATTGAGGTGATCAGTGGTCATTGTTGACACACAACAGCATACAGTGCACAAGAACAAAATGTGTCCTCTGCATTTATCCCATACGTGACGTCGTGACATAGCAGTCGTGACTAATTCAGTGCCTGGGGAGCAGTATCTTGGTCAGGATACCTCAGTGGTGCCTAGCTGGCTAGGTAGTCAACCCAGCAATCTTTCAATTACAAGTGCACTTCCCTAACCATTAAGACACCACTGTCCTTTACTTATTTTGCTGTCCTTGTGTTGCATGAAAACTTGCGGCTAGGTGAATTGGTAACTTTAAATTGGTGATTATGTGTACTCTCTTATGGATAGCCATCCTGACTGGGGTGTCCTGTGTCCTGTGCTGGACAGCCATGCTGACTGGGGTGTCCTGTGTCCTGTGATGGACAGCCTTCCTGACTGGGGTGTCCTGTGTCCTGTGATGGACAGCCATGCTGACTGGGGTGTCCTGTGTCCTGTGATGGACAGCCTTCCTGACTGGGGTGTCCTGTGATGGACAGCCAGCATGACCGGGGTGTCCTGTGTCCTGTGATGGACAGCCATGCTGACTGGGGTGTCCTGTGTCCTGTGCTGGACAGCCATCCTGACTGGGGTGTCCTGTGTCCTGTGATGGACAGCCACGCTGACTGGGGTGTCCTGTGTCCTGTGATAGACAGCCATCCTGACTGGGGTGTCCTGTGCCCTGTGATGGACAGCCAGCCTGATTGGGGTGTCCTGTGTCCTGTGATGGACAGCCAGCCTGACTGGGGTGTCCTGTGCCCTGTGATGGACAGCCAGCCTGACTGGGGTGTCCTGTGTCCTGTGATAGACAGCCAGCCTGACTGGGGTGTCCTGTGTCCTGTGATGGACAGCCTTCCTAACTGGGGTGTCCTGTGTCCTGTGATAGACAGCCTTCCTGACTGGGGTGTCCTGTGCCCTGTGATGGACAGCCAGCCTGACTGGGGTGTCCTGTGTCCTGTGTCCTGTGATAGACAGCCAGCCTGACTGGGGTGTCCTCTGTCCATCGCAGGGCACATTCATACACCAACCACTCACACCTACGGGCCATTTAGGAACTCCAATCAGCCTCAGCATGTGTTTGGAATGTACGGAGAAATCGGAGTACCCGGAGGAAACCCCACAACTCCGTCCATCTTTGCTCTTCAAACACTCAAACTGTCATAAATACTGCTTTTGTACCAAATCATAATTACGATCGCCTTTTGACATGGCCTGTTGGAAATCACCTCATCATTTAACTTTCAATGTCTTGCAGGCCTGAAATGAAGGAATGGATGGATATTCACAAATGAAATTAAGTTTTCTAGACAAAACATGAAATATCTTTGGTTTGAACTGGCTTTTTAAATTGCATTTTCCATACCATCTCAACTTTTTCTGATTTGGGGCAGTAGTCAATACTACACGCACAATAATACTCTAGTGTCTAATTCCTCTAAGACTTATAGTAATGCAGATATTTAGCTAAAGTACCTAGTAGAAAATAATACTCTGTACTATATATTATAATGTGCTCATTTCATTGACACTAAGCAACATGTCGTAAGATGTGGAATGAATCATTTCTTGCCTTTTTGAAAGGATGCCAACAGCTGTAATCTCTAATTGTGTTTATTTATTTATATGTGGGTATATATGTACAGTATAATACCATTTATATTATTTAAGGTCCAGATAATTTATTATGAAGTATAATTACTAAAATCATTTACGCTTTTTATTACAAAAAATATAAATGTTAACAAAGACCTAAAAAGTCAATGCAAGTCAGAATATATAAAAAGAAATAGATCGTTAAAATGATCTTTACCTTTTTACCAAAATTAATTGCATGAATGAATTATATAAGTAAAATTGAAATTTCCAGTATTGGTGGCATTTGTGCTAATTAGTGCATGGGGACATTTTGTCTCAGGTAATGGAAATGCTGATTCTCACTACATAATGTGGCAGAAGTACAGTTAGTTCAAGACACATTTACAGATACATTTTAAGAAATGTACATCAAATAATAACTTCTCATCTTTTTCACTGCTGCCAAGCCAACAACCACTTCCCTGTCTTGCACCAGGCTTAGCCTCCCACCCCTTGGCAACCATATCAATCAGAGTAATGCAATTAGAATTATCCATCATCAATGGCACTTTTGCAGGAGGCTCATCCTTTCAACAGCTGAGTGCAGCTGACTTTTAAGGTTGACCGAGTAGCATGTCATCACAAATGGCAATAAGGTAAACAAATAATTCCAGCGCTCTCATTCCAACCATGCTGTGGCAATTGACTAAAGCTTTTGGAAGCTGCAGTCTGTGTCCTGCATGCTCAGATATTGCCTGCTAGGAATTTTGGAAAGTTACCTAGTTCAGGTCATTGCGGTTTTATTTGGCTGTGAAAACATAGCAAAGAATCAGAACCAGCAACCGAGGAAGTGCTTATGCTGTTCAATCACTCAGTCTATGATTTTTTTTTGCACTTGGTAAAATAGGATACTTAGTTCTCTTTCTAAGAAAGTGTAAAATAAAACAGCAAGGCATGTTGATCCTGGGCTCAGCCCTCTGTTGATCAATGCCATTTTAGTGACTGTAGCTGCGCGAGTTTGGAAGGCTGAGCCAGGGAAAGTACTACTGCTCAGCAGGAGAATGAAGATGCATAACTGTGCGAGGGCTCCATGTCACAGGGAACAGAGGATGCACGACTGTGTGAGGGCTCGATGTCACATGGAATAGAGGATGCATGACAGTGCAAGGGTTTCATGTCACAGGGAACAGAGGATGCATGACTGTGCAAGGGCTCCATGTCACAGAGGGAAAGAGGATGCATGACAGTGCGAGGGTTTCATGTCACAGGGAACAGAGGATGCACGACTGTGCGAGGGCTCCATGACACAGGGAACAACAGATGCACGACTGTGCAAGGGCTCCATGTCACAGGGAACAGGGGATGCACGATTGTGTGAGGGCCCTATGACACAGGG
>JABFDZ020000044.1:34621503-34638589 GCA_019775955.2 Pollimyrus isidori | reverse complement strand
GGTGTCCCATTTCCTAGGGGAAATATTTAAACCCTTCCCCTTACCACTTCGTTTAAAGGGACAAGGGGAAGGGGTAGGGGAAGGGGTAGAAAATAGAATTGGGATTCAGCCTTGAAATCAATGACACACACGTCTGCGGACATGTACACTATACATGTATTAATTTGATGTACACTATACATCAAATGAACCTGGAAGGATTGGATCGGGTTGGCCATATAAATTGCAACGTTTTTTTGTCAGCAGAACTGTGTTGCAAAAAAATAGTGTGTAAGGAGAGTATTAGGGGCTAGTATGGGAGAGGGGGTCATGGCATGGTTATTAAATGGTTTTTGAGAGGGCGCTGTGCTGATGAGTAAAAGGAAAACATACAAGCACACAAAACTAAAACATTTCTTCCTTGATCGAACTCATCGCCATTACTCTTCACCATAAAAAACTATGCTTGATTATCTAACTGCTTAAATCATAGTGTAGCATAACATAGGTAGTTTGATGACATTAATGCAGCTTGTTTGTTATAATATCTTGCTATATTATAAATATTCCTTACATATATCAATAACGGGGTGGCATGGTGGTGCAGTGGTTAGCACTGTTACCTCGCACCTCTGGGACCTGGGTGTGGAGTTTGCATGTTCTCCCCGTGTCGTCGTGGGGTTTCCTCCGGGTACTCCGGTTTCCCCCCATGGTCCAAAGACATGCTGAGGCTGATTGGAGTTCCTAAATTGCCTGTAGGTGTGCGTGACTGATGTGTGAGTGTGCCCTGCGATGGGCTGGCCCCCCATCCACGGTTGTTCCCTGCCTCGTGCCCGTTGCATCCAGGATAGGCTCCAGATCGCCCGTGATCCAGTAGGATAAGCGGATTTGAAAATGGATGGATGGATGGATGGATATATCACTGACGTGAAGCTAGGGAGATTACATTTAACTAGTTGACATTGCATGATGCGTGCAATTCTGACATAGGCTATAACTGAGTTTCGGTAGTGATTCAGACATATTGAGTCCATGGTTCTGATTTGATGGTTAGCGATATATAGTGTTAGCAATGTCTGTAATAGTGTAATTATACCAGTACTAAAGAAATGCAACACCGATCTCTTTCAACAATGTGGCACCACAGTACCTTTACAGTATTGGTATCCTACACTAGTCTACAAAAATGTGGGACTGTATTTTTGCCGCACAAATAAATAAACATCACTGCATTGCATACGTGATAAATCTGTGTGTCATCAGGCCCAAAGTGATTCCAAATAAGGCACAAAATAAGGCTATTAATCATAAACTCCATTCCGCTGTGCACTTTCGTTTTTATGTTTTTAGTAAAAGTTGCATGGAGGTGACAAAAGGGTGTACAGGCCAGGATTGTTAAGTGCGATATGAGTGCAGGCCAGCATGGGAGTGGTGGGATGGGCAATTGTGATTGGGCAGGGTACACGGCAACCGGGCCAAGTATGAGTATACCCTTAAAGGCACCCTTGAGCTAACAGTTGAGCAGTAAGAAGGGTTTGTCGTGTTAGACAATGAAGTAGTGGAGCTCTGTCAAAAATGAATCTCCATCCATACTAGATTTGTAGATTTGTACTACATACAAATCTAGATGTACCGAATGAGTAGTGAGACATTTAAACTTGTACTGTCATAAACTGGATGGTGGCAGATCCCCCATCTTAGGGTTGACTCTGTTTCCTCACCATCTGCAACATTTGGTGCAATCACACTTATACATATAGATGGCTTCCTTACCCTGGAGGACGTGCTATGCAATACATGACAAATAAAGCATCACTGAACGTTGCATCTGTGGAGCTTCCCTGCTAAACGCAAATGGAGTGGGGTTTCTTGTTAAAGGTCCGGTGCCAGGGTCAGTAGTCTTCTGATTCTTGGAACAAGTTTGCAAGGTGATAGAAGTGCAAGCTCTTCTGGTAAACTATTTCTCTGTACCTTCCTCAACAAGGCAAGTTCTGCATTCTTCTAGTCCTCAGCTGTTATGTTGTTTCTGGAAGCAGCCACCCAGTGACATGCTTGGACAGTTGCTTCAACAAGCTCTAGGAGGGTGGCGAAGGCTCCTGCATCAGGGAGAGAATTTTAAGTAAAAACCGAGATTTTGCAAAGTTCAACTGAATCATCAGATGTAGAAACGTCTGGGGCAGTAGGTCATGATGATTTACAACTCTTGGCTCTGGCAACCGTCATCTGTGAGCTTAAGTTCAGCTTTAAGTCATATCATCTAGCATGACTATTAGCTGAGTTCACATAAATGTGGTTCTGTTAGCTCCTAGGCGTCAGAGACTCTGGTGCTCGCAAAATCCTTATAGCAACATGATTTGAGTGGTTTTGAGCAACATCATGACAGTGGTGGAGTCAATCCAATGCATGATACTCTTGACAGATCGAATACGTTCCTTGTGATGGATGGTGGTGAGTTGAACATGAGTATGTGCAGCTGATACAATGAGCATCCTGGGCCTTTGCTGCTAAGAATGCCACGAAGACTTTCACTATGTTGTCGAGAGTCTGGAACATTTCTGAGATGACATGGATGCTCTGATTGCAGGTTGAAATGTCTTTTTAAGGAAAAACACATCTGCAACTTAGAGACAGAATTTAGACAGAATTTGTTTAAGTTCACTCTCCCAGGTGTACCATAGTGCTCTTTGTTCAATCATCTGTGATTCTTTCATGTTACAACCCTCCTTGTCTCCCTTCATTTATACCCTTTTAGCACCCACATCAGGTTCTTGACCTTGGTGCTGGCTTTCAAAGCCATTGATGAATAGCCAACTCCATCAAGACTCATCAATACTTATATTGTGTATGACCCTCTTCAGTCAGCAAGCCATTGCCACCTAGAGATCCCTCCACCACATAAAAGTTTTATTTTATACATTTCTCATGTGTGTTCCCTCAATGATGGAATGAGCTTCCAAATGAAATCCTGTCATTTTATTTATGACTTGGATTTAATCCTACAAGAAATACCTCAACACCTATCTATTCTAGGAACACCTCAATTATCCCAGCATTATGATCCCTTAGCTGGTCTCTTGCACTCCATAACAATGTTAGTGCGGCACTTTGTTTTTGGACTGGAATAGTTATTTGAAAGGTGAAGTAAAGCTTTCAACTGGGCATTAATTGCAAACTCATCCTAACTGGACCGATAAACATGTGATAAAGTTAAAGAACTGATGAAGGTCTTTTGGGAGACAGAAATGCCTCAGATTATGACAGGTCCTCAATGTCATAAAGGCCTGACTGGTTAGTTGTAATGGTGGAGGCACAGTCTCAGGATAAGCGGACATTATGAAGGAATCTACAGTGTCTCCCCCCAAGGGTATCCTATCTCCCTTGGAGCTGGAATCTTACAGTTTAAGGGAATAACTTGCATTACAGAGGAAAGTGCATCGGTGTTGACAGTAGCATATAGAATCTGAACTAATCATTGTCTTCCTTGATTTCTCTAAGGGCTCAGTACTGGAACTTGCTTCCTAGTATAACAAGAACAGGCTGAGGTTCCATAGTGGATGGACTAGATGGTGAAAGACAGTTGTACCATGAGAATCCCCCAAGAAAGGAGGTTCTGTGCGTAGGTACTGGTGAAACTTTAATCTTAATTCAACTAAAGACCATTAGTAGCCTTGATGATGTTAATACTCCAAAACAAAACCAAATTCATTGCACATTGGTATTAGACAACCTGTGGCTATTGTAAGTACAGTAAATGTTGATGAAAAAAAATGTTGATACACTCTATAAAGTCTTCACATGGGACCTGTTTGTAAGAGCACTGTTAAATAAGTAAGGCCTCTTCCATTTTCTTTACATTTTCCCTGTGTAAAAACACAATTGAAACAATGTTAAATCTGGATGACATTACATCAACACATACTAACTTCTGTAGAATCTTTTTAAAACAATTTTATGCATTCCCTTCCTGTGTTGTGAATTCATTGTTGTTTTTCAAAACTGAAATTCACAAAATCTAACAGCATTATTCCAGAAAAGGACCTACTGACTTCTGTGTGTTACCGTTAATCGCATCTGCGTGCAAAGCATTCTGCTTCCTCACGCTCTTGGCTTCCTGTGATAATGCTGGTCTTTGTTTAGTCCCTTTGATTCAGTAGGACTGTGCCCCGGTATCGGAGGCCTCCGGGTTTCCATTGATAGAGGGCTGAGATATCTACCAGGTTTAAGCTGACAGCACTGCACCTTCAACTGCCACTCTTTAAACAATCTCTCTACGGGGTTCTGTCTTGTAACATTCAAGCAGCAGGGTTCCCCCCCTTTCTTTTCTTGTAGATTTATGGTGGAATAAAATGTCTGTGCTTCATTTGTTGAGCAGTATGAATTCTCCTGGCTTGAGGGTGGGAGGCTGTCAGTCAAGGAGCAAATTGGTCGTAGTATTAGAAGTAGTGAGGGGAAATAGCTACGGTCCCAGTGCAGCACAGAACTGTCTCTGGGCTCTTACAAAATGTGATCTGTATGTGACAGCATTTTTAAAGAAAACAGATAATGATGTGACCATTACTTTACAGCCCCTAGGCTGTAAACATGTGTTTTGCTTAAGACACAGTCTGTAGTTTGGAATAGTCTTCATTTAAATAGGACTTCAAACATATTAAAACCATTACAATGAAAAGCAGTGAAGACACTGCAGAAAAATGTATTTGCCACTGTTGTGGCTGCCATTACTAATGAGCATCCGAGATGTGGCTCAATGAGCCTGAGGTGCATCCGCTGCTCTCAAGAGAGCCAGGCCAGGTAGGAAACTCAGAGCGCAACCAAGGCTTCCATTTCTGAGAGTAAATAAATATATAAATGTGAAAATAAGACACTGGCCACTGGGTATATATTGGGCAGATATTGTCCATTTGTCTGGGAATGTTTTTTCTATAGCCAATCTCAGATGCTCCCCAAGTATTGAAAGAAGAGAAATGGAAAGGAATTGCCTGGAATTGTTGTCTGAATATTAGATAATGAGAGCTGTTTAATAGGAATTCCATCCATTCTACAATAATAATGTATCCAAAAGAGGGTCATGGCACACCTGGAGCCCAAGCTAGGAAACAAGGGGCAAAGAGAAGGGCACCCTGGGTAGAGGAAACAAGGGGCAAATAGAAGGGCACCCTGGGTAGGGGAAACAAGGGGCAAAGAGAAGGGCACCTTGGGTGGGTAGGATGCCAGCACCTCACAGGGCACCAAAGCAATTCAGAATGACAAAATCACAAAGGAAAAAATGGCCAGAACATGCAAACTCCACACACACACAGCTGGGGTGGGAATAAAACCCACAACCCCAAGGCTGCAGTGCTATCCAGTGAGTCACTGTAAAAACAACAGCAATCTGCACTGTCAAAGAAACATTTATCAAATTCAATTTACCTTACCCAACGTGAGGAGTTACATACAGTAGTAAGATTTTTGGAGCAATTTTTTGTGGAGTTAAGTATCCAGCTGTAGCAGCTGGATCCCTTGTAGGACTTGGATCAGCATCTATCACCTTGGAAAGCTCTGCCCTTCACCACAATACTGCCTGCTAGTAAAGAGATAGTATATAATAAAAATATGAGAAAAAACACTATAAACACAGTGGTGAGAAATGAGCACTATGACATATTGGTTCTGACAGATGCCCCCCTGCTAAGCATTTCTTTGTAAGAATGTAATGAGGAAAGTTACTTGATTCACAGCAAAAAATCATATGTCCACAAAGTAAAAAAATTGATATTCCAAGAGTCTGCAGTAAAATAATTTTGATTGACTCATAAAGGTCACTTAGACCAGCAAAGCATTGACAGGCTTAATCTAAGTAAGTTGCCTGTAACCTGTGACTATTATATTGTAGCACTGAGCAGTCAGAGGCACCACAAGAACAGCAAAAGAATGAGACACTTAATTACCGGGAAAAAATGCTTGTTAATTGCAGTCGGTAACAGAACTGTAACCCAATGAGCCGAAACTAAACTTAGGAGGGAAACACAGGGAGGTCAGATGCTGGACAGTCTGGTACACATACGATGAGCAATTTACAGGCACACAAGGATCGTGCAAGGTTCACGCAAGACACAGGCAATACACAAGTGACAATAGGGAAATACAATTTATGAACAACAAATACATACAAGAGGCTATTTACAATGACTTGCAGGGGATGCTGGGACGCTGGGACATGCACGCTGGTGTGACGCTAAGCCCTTGAGAAAACAAATTTAAAAAATTAATTTACTTTAGAATAGAAATGGTGATACTCAGAAAAGCTCAAAAATACAATTATATTCACCGATACTATATACACCTACCAAAATTGAAAACTGAAATAGACGTGTATTATACAGCATTTTACATTGTATTACCATAATGGGAGTAGTTATATATCAGCCCTGCAGTTCATTAAACAACTTACAGTATGATGTCATCTATTACACTTTAAAGCAATGGCTTATCAGCTAAACAGCTTTTAATTCAAATAATGGATCAAATTGTTTCTGTTGTGGTTGCCTAGCAAGTCCACAGTCAGTACATACCATCCACTTTCAGTGCCGGCTTGTCCTTTTTGGGGTTGTGGGAATTTGGAGCCAATCCCGAAAGCTGCAGGCACAAGGCATGGAATAACCCAGGACGGGGCATCGTTGATCATAATGAGTAGTCTACTGCATGGAGGACTTACATTATTAGATTAAGAAACTAATTGATCTCCTGCCGTAAAGGCTGACCTCTCCAACGTAACTGACTCACTTAGAGTCAATGAGTTCCCTTAGCCTCACACTTGAAAAAGCAGTCCAACGTGTTAAAGATCCTCCTTTCCTGATTCTACACCCTTACCTGTGTTAAATATCACAGTGATTAGCTGTCATGTCCTCCAAGAGACTATTAAGTGATTAAGAGAGCAATGAGTCAAGATTGAGTGGGAGGCTGGGTGACAATGACTGCAATTGTCGGGTCTGAAAATCCCACACTGCATTAAATACACGTTTGAAGAGATTTGATTCTCTACTGGTCAGAGCAGTGAAATCCTACAGACTTCCTCACATTTATTTATTTATCTATCAGAAACTATAATGCAATGCAATATACAGAGCTCTAACCCACAGAGCTAAGCACTACACTTTTGGCTTATTAACTGGGAGAAAACACAGTGTATAATCACTGTTAGAATGGAGCACTGCATCGTCAGCCAGGACTTTCTCCAGTTAGGTGGTGGCTGGTTGTCAGCAGTGAGGAATGTACCCACTAGTCCCACAGCCGGTAGGTCTGTAGGATTGTGACATATGGCCTGTGCTGTGTAAAGGAGAGCAGACGGGCAAATGCCCAGCATGCTTCTGAGGCATCTGGGAAAGCGAGTGGGGCGCTCCGGAAAGATCAACTGGGCATCTCCCTCAATCTGCTAATGCTGTTAGAATATAATGGAAAGTTGCAATCTATTAATAAATACATACAAGCTATATCACACTTCGGGGAGCAGCGATAGGGTACCGACTGACACATTCTACTTCACCCATCACAATAAAGGGCTTTAAAAGGAATTATGCTAATCTAGAACAGTTGGGAATGGGAGGAGCCTCTGGTTAGCAAGGATAAAGATGTCCCACATACGCCTGTTGCTAGGAAAATGAAGGAGACGTGTTGCTAGTGTGTAATAGGGAGGATGTCTTTTCACATTATGACGTTCCGATGAAGTATCTTGCACGATCGACACCGCTGAATAGACTTATGTTGTGATTTTGGTTACCTTGAACTAGACTCTCACGCCGATTTTGAATCACCTCGCAACAATTTATGTGTACAGGTGAACAAAATAATACTTTTAAATTGAAAACCTGAAAACCCAATAAAACCAGAAGCTAAGAACTATGATCGCTATGGAAAATATATTCATCCAGTAGTATTATCCAGTCCTTGTAATTTTCTGCATATATTTAATCTAATAAATATAAATATATGATTAACAGGAAATATATAAATAAAGTAAAAACTTAAAAGGTGAATTACCTCATCTTTGGACAACACATATATGTATATATAATCAACACACACACACACACACACACACAGATATATATAATCTGATTCTAAGCAAGATAATAATGCAAACTGTAACCATAACTCAGAACGATTTTAACAATTAGATGATACCTGACAAGAACGTGTAACGTATTTTATCTTCCATTTTTTATTTTAGTATTCTGATTTTTTTTAATCGAACCAATATTAATCTGTATTCACACTTTTGGGTATTGTACTGGAAGTAAAAATACAACATTATAAAGTTAATGCTCAGATAAAAATATATGCAACTTAAAGGGCGATAATGAATTCAGTCACCACCAGGGGGCAATGTCACTCCTCTCGTGAATGTTCAGTAAGCATTCGGGCTGAAAATTACGAAAAGCAGAAATGAATGGAATCTGAAGTTGAATAGGCTAGAACGGAATAATTACAATAATTGACGGTATTTATGCCTTTGTCAAAAAAGTCAAAGAGAAAATAACACTATAATGAAAAATTTCCCACATACGTTATTCTAAGTATTCGTTAGTCTGGCTTTTGAGGGCACCTTTATAAGGTTTCTCTTACCCTCGAGCATAAGATGGTGTCAATGAACAAAATTAGGCTCATCGTATGTTCCCCTTATATATGGCATAGAGTTGGCTCTTTAGATACCGGCGTATTTATAAAAAAAAAAAAAAAACTGTTCGTATTTAAGTACTTTTTTAAAAAATCGTTTTTGTTGCAGCATATTTGAAAAGCAACCTTCACATCTGTCAAATAATTGTCCTTATTGGTTTTCTCTATTTAACCAATTTATTGATCATTAAAAAAAATAGGAATGATTTCATACTAAATGCATGGTTAACTTTTTTAATGAAACGGGAATTAAGAGAATTATTTCTCACAAATTAGCTAACATTCAGATGGAAGAGTTGGGGCAAACAACAGGGTAAAAAAAATTCAAATACGTTTTTTTATCGACTGTCTCAGTCACATCCACGCCTGTCTCCAATCCTGGGTTTATTTGGGAGGCATTATGCGATTTGGTTGGCTGCGGCCGAGGTAACACCTTTTTGCTCACCTACTTCATCGACGAAACCTATTGGCTTTCAGACGTGTCACAATAACGCCCTCTCCAATGAACACCCTGGAATTGCACCGCCCACTGCCTGCCCATTTCCACAAGGAAAAAAGTACACGCTCAAGTTTAATCGTGGATGTGAGATAAAACGAGGGACACAAGTTGAAGAGCAGCCTCGCCTATGAGATGAGGACGTTTTCCTCTCTACTTCCCCTTACGCGTATTACAGCGTTGACCATTTAAACGATTTCCACCAAATGAGTGATGGAATAAACGATCGTCTGTGTGTCACGTTGTAAGAAGGCAATATTTGGTAACGCGGACTTAACTTTCTTAAACGGGAGAAACTCTGAAGTGAATTGGCGAGGCTGGAACTGAGGGGCGCTACAGAATGCCGTGGCGCTGCGTTTTAGTTAAATTCGGAATATAACAGCTTTCCTCTTAAGACAAAGGATTTTCATAACACGTCTCACATATCAACTAAATGAATGATCTGGACATAACATTTCAGTTGCATCGTTGACGGATTCGTTCAGTAGTGGATTATGTTACGCAAAGCGGTTGACGTCTAAACTGATAATTAAATATACTCGCAGCCTGTGAACAATTTCCTTCCAATGTCCAAGATGAGAAAATTACGGATTGACAAAGCAAGCGCTCTACAAGTCTGCCCAATTCTCAAAATGCTTATTTTGGCTTCGTTCTGGAGAGGTAAGATGACGAGCACGGTGCCCCATTTGCAAACTTGTTGCTAGTTATAAACTTGGGCAGTCAAGTCTTTCTAAAAATTGCGTTAAATCCTTATGCATTTTGTGACACACTATACTGCGAACAGTTTCTTTCTTAGTGCATTCTTTGTATAGACTAGGTGTTTAATTAAAAGCCCATGTACTATCATTTTTCCTTTATTAGTAGTATGTTATAAAATCACGCATGTGCGTCTAATGTGAATTTGATTTGCGTTTTATGTGAGTTTTCGCGAAACCCCAAAATAGACTCGTCCGGTATTTTTAAATCGCCACGACAGCCCATTTGTCTGGCGGAATTTCCAGTGCAATGTTTAAATTATTTACATATATATCCCATACATGGATATTTATCAATATTGCAAGCCATATTGCTTATTGACAAATGAAGTTCACTTTTGACGTATTGGAAGGATCTAACCTCTGTAAATTTGAACCTAAAATGTTTCTTAGTATTGTGATTGCACATAAAACAATGCCGAATAATTCGATTTTAGATTTTTAAAAACTTATTAACGTTAGTACTTTTTAATCAGTTAAATCAGAATCAGATATGCTTAAGATTTCTTTGCATTTCTACTCTTCATTATTCGTCAGTTTACTTTTAAGATGCTTAATGTTTGTCTGAACAACACAGAGCTTACCAGCTTCAGACGTCCAGTGAAGAGATACAAGAGGCTCTGTTATGCGACGTAAAACAGTAATCTTAACAACATTTTGATTTGTCATTTAAATACAGCTTCATAGCTGGCATCGGGATTAACATACCTGCCCGTTTGCAGTCAATGTAAAACTTCTCAAAGATTCATATTAATTTATCTGCATAATTAGGCCTATATTATACAACAAGCTACACGGTAGGCTACGGAAAAGTTGTGAAAGCGCAATTATTCTTTTCATTGTTGATAGTCATTGCTTATTTCTTAAGTGTTAGAAGTGAAGCTCCAATAAACAAACCAAGGGATAGTCTGCATGAAATATTAATCTTAATGTACTTTTAGATGTTTTATGCCTTGTATGGTCGTTCCTTTGGCTCCTCAAACATGTATGCGTGAGTATAAGCAATTGCAAATACTAACTTTAAAATGCTGTGGATGTAGAATTATGTGCAAAAAGTAAAGATATAATTTGGCTGTGTATAAAACATTGGAAAAAAATACAATGTATTAAAGTATTACTTATGTCGTTACAATAAAAACGTTTGTTCTGTGCCTTGTGGATGTTAACCTTAATTAATATAAGGTGGTATATTAGGCTAAGACACTGTTTAAAAAACTAAAATTACGGAGAGTAGGCTACTGCTGTATGATTTTTTTGCACAGAAATTTAACGGATAAAAACACGAACTCCCAGCTCTATGGACTATTTGCGACTAACACTGGGTAATTAGAAACTGATTATTTAAACCGCGCAAAACTGCAATCACAAATAGGGCCTGGTTGTTTTCCGCCTCAAATGACATAACATCTATTTCCACTGTTTATTTTAAATGTAGGCAAGTAGTTTGTGTTTTAAAAGTAACTTTTATAGTTGTCTGGTTCTGTTATAATGTAAGCCGTTTCACGGTTTAATTCTATACATATAACTGGAAGTCATATATTTGAGCGAGATGGTGTTGATAGACTACTGGACGGAGAGTCCTTAAGATGGAGACAGAGCCCCGTGCCGTTTTCGCTGAGATTTAACCGTGTCGGTTATGTGACAGCGACCGGGATGCTGCCTACCGTGGGGAAAGAGCGATGCTTCTCCGAACGAGCGGTACAGGTTTAACACGACCAAATACTGGGCAGAAAAAAGTGATAGCGCAAAACAGCGCTTTGCTGCTACATATGTATACGTAGGACAGGAAAATACGCGTTCTTTTGAAGTACATTCGCTACACCCACAAGGGTGTTGAACAATTCTGCTTTAAAAAGCACTTTAAATACAAATATATAAAATAGTACAGGCATGCAGTAAAGGTTAGGCAAAGTGATACTGTATATGCATGCCTACATTTAGGTAAGAGTGGAAATAGCTGGTACGATCACAATCAATGTGTGTCATGTCTTAATTTTGTCTCATGTAGGTTTATTGTTAATACTGAGGTAGTCGATATGCCTTAAAACCCAGGACATAGAAAAGCTGCAGTAGCTGCTTAAACCATCATCCGAGTTGTCTATGAAAAAATGAAAAACTGTTCGTATTGAACTACTATTTAAAACATTGTTTTTGGATCCCTGTCTTACAGTCCCACTCTGTAATTGTACGGTTGCTTATGACTGGCATTGTGCTGCATGCTGACAGACAGGGGATCAAGGCAGGCTAGAGTGCCATCTCAAACAAGGGCTCAAGTCCAGGCACGGAGATAGTGATCATCCAGCCTGTAACCATGAGGTAGTTCCCTCTCCCCCGTACATGTAGTACAAGGCTGTGCTATAACTTTGCGGTGCTTTTATGAGACCATAGCTCTTCTGCGGCCACCCTGATACTTTTTGCAGGAGGAGGGATGATTTGCTTTGTGTCAAGTGCTCGGCTCTGTAGTCCTCCTTTCTCAGCAGTACAGAGCTGTGTGATTGGGTGCTCAGAGAGTTGGCCTTCTTGGCATTCTGGGATTCGAGGTGTTTGGATAACTCACTATCGCAATTCTTGCTGTTTATTTCAAGACCGGCCACCAAGAAGGCATTTTCATGGAAGCGCGCCACACTGTAGTTGAGAATCCTGACGATTGTCTGAGTGCAGGTCTCCTGCACCGTGCTTTTCTGCATGGAGAAGGCAAACGTGCGTCTCCCTCACTCTCACCCTGACAGCATATGGGGAGGTGTGACTGACACTGCGATGTCCTCAGATTGTAATACACTGAGGAGGAAACCTGCAGGGCCATTGCCGCAAATTTAATTAGACCCCAAGCAGTCATGGCACACATGCTCTGAGTATGTACTTGGGAACTGGGCCCATCTGACCAGCCCATGTAATGTATGTGTTATGTAATGTGGTAGGAAGGACATTATCTTTGGTCCATAAACACTATATGTAACATGCTGTTGTTATTGGAGTGCAACGTACTACTTTTGCTGTCAGTGAATTTGTGGGACGTCTGAGGGTTTATAATGTGGGAATTATGTTTGCCTTCACCTGGCTGTCATCTTATAGCGTCCGATAAAAAGGAACTTTGAAGCCGGGGCGGATTCCCCTTCGCCTTGCCGGGCTTATGTCTCCATGCTGCTTTCTGCATCGTCATCAGCATGGAGACCTTGAGCAATGCAGAGTGACAGAAAGAAGACGTATGAGTGAGAAGAAGTGGACAGGTCTGGGCAGCCACCCCTTGCCCCCCATTCAGCCTCTTTGTAAAAAGTAACCCCAATCTGTTTGCAAGCTGTCCAGCTGCGATATCGCTGTGTGGGCAAGCTGAACTGGTTAATCGCCCCTCAGATTAGCTAAACTGGCGAGACTGGCGTGGAAGCGGGAGCTGGAAAGGGATCCGGCCGACCTGGCTGAGCGTTTAATTACAGAGCTGCGTGCGCTGTAGGAACTGGCTGCAGGGATTATAAGGCATGGGCAGGTTTGAGGTGCCGCTAATCAGGGAGACGTTTCCAGTGGATTATTGCTTTCAGATGGAGTGAAGTAATGAATGTGATCATTATCTCCGGGATCTTAACTGAGATAATGACCTGAATGGAGGGAGAGAGGATTCCAGTGACTAACGGAGGGCTTTTTGAGGCCTTGTTCAATCTCCGGAGCCGTCTCCGAGACGGAGTGACTGTTAAACCTCCCAGCTACGCTGGCACGAGGGAAACCATCAGTAAGCAACACAGTGTAGTGCTGCTTTTTATTTTCTCTTTTGATTAATATTTTTTCCAACCTAGATGGTCCACTTATGAGTACCGAATGAATTTCAAGCAAAACGTTACAAGCGGAATGAACACTTAAGGAAAACGGAACAAATAAACCTAAACTTAATTAGTAAAATTAGCGAGATGTTTTCATCCGCTTCCTTTTTTTTTACTGTAATTCCTGATGCTCTTCATGAAGGGAAATCTCCATTTTGTACCATATAGACCCTGCATTATTTTGCCCCTCTAAGTGATTCTGTGGATAGTATTCAAAAGATCACTCAATTTTTATGATCCGGGGCAAGACATTAAGTGCATGCATTAAGAATTCTGTTAAGATACTTTCCATTACCAGTACCACTGTGGAACTGACTAACAAGTTTCCATTTTATGTACTTAATGAAACTGAAAACCGCTGTCTTAGCAAATTTATTTAGAACTGAAACCGAATTAAAAATCATTACATCACTGAACAAATTTATTCCCAAGGCGGCAGTCAAAAATCCATTTCCCTGTCACTTGCATGCGCATTCATGCCGGAGATGAAAGTGAATTTTAACCAGTATCTATTTTCCCATATTTCTCTGCAGTATATATTACTAAGTATCTGTGCTGTGGCACCTGCACACAGGCTTGGCTTCTCCTTCTAGTCATCAATGGGATCGAGGGGCTGCTGCTTTTCTCCTGCTCACCTGCCTCATAAGGGATGATTTGATCTTATTATGAAGAAGTTATTTTTTTAAATATCATCAAGTACGGAGGGGGGTGCAGTCATAGTTATAAGTGCAGAAGTATGTGAGAATCTGTCACCTGCTTTGTGTATGTGTGAGTCCCGTCCCCCCCCCCCCCCACAAATGCAAGCTTGTTCTAGGGCCAGGAGCTCCTTTACACACCATTAGGCCCCCTGCCAGCCAACCCCCCGCCCCCAATTCGGCCAAAGACAGATTCCTTTCCTTTGTGAGGCCTCGTGGCCTTACTTTTACCATGGCATTTTAAATGACTGGCAGGTTGCTGTTCTGTTTCTAAATGAAGGTAGACGGCCTCGGAAATTGTCTTGAAAGTCAAACACTGAAGTCACATCTTTCCCTCCCCTAGTTTGTTTGGGGCTCTGGGGTAGATGCTGTTCCGCAGGGAGTTTTAAGCAGCATCATACATCTAAATGCATGTTCATTGTGTCAATGAATTGCTGTTATGAAGTGAAACGGAATGGGCTGCTGGGCACGTGGCTGCAACTCGCAACGAGCCTTAGTTTTGTTTCTAGATTAAAGGTTGCATTGTATAATGAAACAAAGCTCAGTCTTTTTGTTTACGGAAACATCTCCACTCTGCTGCAGGTTGCCAGATAAATTGTTACTAAAACTGTTGCCTGTAGTTCAGATTTAATTGTTCTGTTATTCAGGAAGAAAGTATGTGCATTATTTAGTCATATTGCGTGGACAGAAATACTTAAATGGGTTATTTTTTTGTGTGCTTTTGAAAGCTTTTTGTTTAATTTCTGTCAGTGCTTTTGGTCTTGAAGATGCTGCAGGAAAAGAGACTCTGATTAAATTATTTGATAAAAATGTAATTCATGCTTTGCTGTTAGGTTCACTTAATCCTGGTAGGAATGACTAAAATGTTTTTAATCTTGTGGTAGTTATGCAGTTTGAATCAAGCATTGTCATATGCCTGTTTTAATCCGTGCCATTGAACAATGACATTTGTTCCAGTTCATGTGGTTACCTCTGGGACTGGCTTGGGTTTATGAGACCCAGCCTGTGTGGTGTAACGGGAGGAAGTGGACGCAAATGTTAAATAGAAGCACTAGTTTATTCCAGTGCGAGGCTATTTATCTCTCAGTTCAGAAGCAGCCGTTGGGGGGCCTCTGTGTCATGCCGTCTGTGTACCTGCGAGATTGATGTAGGCGGTCAAACATTACGGTCAATAATATACATTTCATTACATTTATGAGGATGCACTGTACACTGTCTTGTACAGAGCTGCTGAGCGTGGCAAAGACATGAAGGTGCTGTGTTACTACTGGAGTCCATCACACACTTCCCAGCACGTGAACATATGAATTTATCACACGTACCCATCTACATATTTCTTGCAGTGATGAATAACTTAGAACCCTGGGTTGTAATTACTTTAGGTTGGTGTGGTGTTTTACACACCTGTTAACATTCAGGAGAAGATGGTGTGTGGGAATAATGGTGTGGCAATCTTTTGAGGGTGCAAACTGTTATTAAATATGAGAATAATTGTAGTAATGGTGCCTGCATTTGGCTTGACCCGCCTGTGTTCCGGGCTTGGGGAGTGATGTGTCAGTGTCAGTGTGGGCCTGAAAAAGTGGTAAAGAGTCAGGGGAAGCGCTCCACGCAGGAGAGGACTTGATCATCAGATCGACTCTAAACCTTAATGGCTTTTGTGACCGCTGCAGTGGTTCATAACTAAGGCAAAGGGAACTGCCAGGTGCTTGTCAGTGTGAAGTCCTCTTCCGGTGTTTTCATTTGTTTATTTATTTGACGCACCATATGAGGCTGAGGAGCAATGCCTGCAGCCACAACGCACGCCTGTCTTAAACAGCTCAGCCTGTTTATCGATCAGCTCTGTGAGGATCACAGTGCTTCTCAGCACTTAGTAATGCAGCTGTCTTCCTGCATGCAATGGTGTTGGCAAATCAAGCCACACTGGGCTCTTTTTCTTTAAAAAAATATGTAAATTGGTCCTTTAGGTTTAGTGGAAGCAATTAACACCTTTTTAGGAGATGCTTTGGGCTGAGCAGATTCCAGTTGTAATAACAAAGTTAAATAGTCCTTGTTGTACAAATAAAGTCAACAGTAATTCTGCATGCACAAAGCTGAGATCAGCACTTCCTTTCTGTCTGATGGGTTACTTGGGAGATGACTTATTATTATTATTGGGGGGCAGCGTGTGGCTCAGTGGGCTAAGACTGTGTGCCTGTAATCATGAGGTCACAGGCCCAAACCCAGCCTCAGCACATCTGAGGGTCCTTGAGCAAGGCCCTTAACTCCTAGCTTGCCGCCACAGATGACTTACTCCGCAAAGAGCAAGTTGAGGGATTATTATTACTTATTATGTGTGTGCATGTTCTACAATAATACACAATGATAAATGAGGCATGGAACCTAAAGGCCTCTAAAGGTGTTCTCCTGATATATGACATCAAGATGTTAGCAGCAGATCCTTTGAATGCTGTAAGTTCTGCATGGGAATTGTTTGTCCAGTACATCCCACAGATCCTTGATCAGATTGAGATCTGCAGAATTTGGCCAAGTCAACACCTTGAACTTTTTCACTTTCCTCAAACCACTTCTGAACAATTTTAGCAGTGTGACATAGGTAATTAACCTGCTGAAAGAGGTCACTGGTAGAGGTCGACCGATGTATCGGCCGGCCGATATATCGGGCCGATATTTGGCATTTTTTAATGTATCGGCATCGGC
>JABFDZ020000044.1:34600789-34620243 GCA_019775955.2 Pollimyrus isidori | reverse complement strand
GATAATCATGGGACAGGAAACACTAGTTGAAGAGTTCAGTTTGGGATCTATGTGTTCTAATAGATTGCAATAACATGCGAAGATTAGTAATAAAAGTATATACATTGTATTTACATTTCTGTTGCTCCCCAACACCCAGCAGGCTTGCTTCTTTCCCATAGTGCCTCCTGGTGGCACATCACAGCACCCAGCACAACCACATGATGTAACAGAAAACGTGACTGGTCAGACCAGACCACCTTTTTCCATTCCTCCATGGTCCAGTTCTGAGGCTCATGTGCCCATTGTAGGCGTTCTCGCGGTGGGCAGGGTCAGCCTTGACACTGCCACTGGCTTACGGGAACACAGCCCCATACAACGCTGGATGTGCTGCAGTAGCTCTCCTCTGAGATCGGACCAGATGGGCTCACCCTCGCTCCCTACGCACATCACTGAGCTTTGGGTGCTCATGAGCTCATCACCGGTTCACCAGTTGGACTTCCTCGGACCACTTTTGGTAGAATGCTGGAGATGCTGTAACCCCGATTAGTCATTACAATTTGGCAGTTGTCAAAGTTGCTCAGATTCTTGTACTTGCCCATTTTTCTTACTTCCAACATATCAACTCCTAGAACTAAATGTTCAAATGCCTTATATAATGGCACCGTGTTATTCACTTTAATCTGTCAATGGTTTTAATGTTATGGCTGATTGGTGTGCATACTTGTCCATTATGGATGTCTCAATCTACATTTTTTGCTACCCGATTCAGTATGTATATCTGCCGATTCTGGCTTACTGTAGTGTGTGACAGAACCTTACAATCTGCGCAACTGACATAAATGAAGCAGGAAAATAAAGAGATCAGGCTTTGGATTGGGCTGTAGTAGCTGATATCGATCAATTAAAAAATGGCTGGATCGGCCCGGGTTCCAATCATTGGGCCTCATTCACCAACCATTACTAAAAAATTTGTTCTTAAACAGTTATATGCGAGTCCGATGATTTTTCTGCATGTTCTTAAAGGAGCACAGACGGGACCAGCGGACCTCGTCCGTTATAGACGATATTCTGTTATAAGCGTGTCCACTATAACGGGATTTTGCTGTATTAATACTTCTACTTCAGCACTATTGAAGTTTTTTTTTCCTTTTAGTGCCAAGCGGCTCACAGCCTGCGCGCCTCTTCGCCATGCCTTGCACACGGCCCTACAGTCTCATGCCCTTTTATTGGAGATTGCAGGGCGTTTCCCTATGCTAATTAGGACAAACTGGCACGCGCTTTCAGTTACTAAGACGTGCCACTCACCATTCTTAAGAAGAAAGCTGTGAACAATTCTGGTACTTAAAAGCATGTCACAAATCCGGCGTAGGTTGTTCTTAAATTTCCTAGGAACAAATTTAAGAGATTTCTTAAGAAAATATTGGGAAATGAGGGCCATTGATATCAGCTCGGGACATCACTGTTATACATGCATTGTGTTATCTTAGTGTAGCATGCTTTATTATAGACGAAAAAGCGTATTGAATGAGAACTGATTTTAAATGTTATTAAAGCTGATGTCTGCATTAACCTATTATAGTTTTGGTTTAAAATACATAATTGCATCCATTCGACACACATGCTTTCACTGACTAAATCCTTTTTAGATAAAAAAAACATGGACAAATTGGTACACTGACCATTTATTATAATGCTGCTAATTGTTTATATATGTAAATTTCCACCAAATAACTGCAAGGTGCTGTCTCTTACATCCTGGCTTGTATATTGTATTCTGTTTTGTTTCTCCCTTTTTTGTTTATCTGTTGTATTTCGTCACACATCTGTGTTCATTTCTCACTGAAACCATCAAAGCTCCAAGATGCAATTGTTTACCGGAAAAAAAACTTCAGAATTGACTCCAACGTATTTTCTAAGCGCTGAATTGTTTACAGTTCTATGGGAAATAACACTAACATTTGGTAGATGAGGGGAATAAACAGTAACTAACTGCTGGGAATTGTGTGGAGAAGGTGATGTGGTTATTCTTGTGCCTAATGATGCTAGTCAGTCACCAGTAATGGCTATAAATGTCTTAGTGCAGGCCTAGCTTAGGCCTTAGTAATGAGTGCTCACCTGTAGAACTGAAGGTTCGACCTGCACTCAGTATACTTCATAGTGGGGCTGATTAAATTTGATTTAATCCACAGTCCACGGCTTCCTTAGACTGAACGTAAGCTTTTGGGGTTTGAGCTTTAGTGTGGGAGGTGGATGCTGCACGACAGGGGGTCTGTCTTGGCTGATCCTTGTAGGCACCTGGGGGAGCAAAAAGGAGGAATGCCACGACTGCTGCTCCTGGGGCTGAGAGGAACGCTGCCCCCCCTACAGTGGGCAGCCGCAGATTGCTTCCTGTCCCCTTGGCTGTTGACCTTGTGCTCACGCTATGAAGGATGCTGGAATTAAAGGATGGAGCTGGGGGTGATGGGGAAGGCGTCGCTTTGGCTGATAATCGTGCAAAGGCTGCAACTTCACAGCCGTGACTGACAGAGGATGTTTATGAGAAATAGGGTTAGTTTTGTTTTGTCCTTAATGATGGAATGCAATGGATTATATTTTACATGGATTATTAATACCAAATTGAAATTCTTAAAACAAGATTGATTGGGTATATATGATAAATATTAAATATTCCTCACTGGTAAAACAGGGAAAATATTTTAAATTGCTCAGGAAATCGATAACCCCCAAGTGTCTCTCCCACCTCATAGTGATGCACAACTGACATTTACTCCCCCCACCCCCCTTCCTTGTCGCACTGGTGATTCAGCTCTTGACATTTGAGCCGACAATAACATATTCATCTTTTTTTTTCTGAAACTATTGGGAGTGGATGGATGAGACTCCGCCCTCCTTCTTCTGTACCGGACAACCTCTGCTGTAGTGGTGACTGTCAGTCACCCTCAAAAACAATGGTGCCCCCTTGCACCTCTGGGGCGGGAGATGTGTGGCCCTGTTTCCCCCAGATAAGGCCTGGTCATTTGTACCTGAGCTGCGTGCCCAAAATGCACAGTTTTACTTGGAAATCGGGAGCCGTGACATGTTTCCTCTCCTGGAACGGCCAGCACAGGTTGGGACTCCTCCCCAGAGTGGCATTCTTCTCCGAGAGACACTCAGGTTGTGGGTGCGTCCATGCGTGGCTTTTCTTTTCTCCAGTGGTTGTCAGCTCCTTCAGTTTAGCTATTATTACTTTGGCTAGATTGTGTGGAAAGTCTCTGCAGGGTCCCCAACTTCCTCCGGGGATTGTCTAGGGATCTTTGAGGTACACTTCCCTGTTGGGTGTGCAGAATCACCCCAAAATCCTGTGCCCTGCCCTGCTGCGAGGAAACCAGCCCCGGGCATCAGCACCATGCCTTAGCACTTTGCCTTCTTTCACGGTTGTATGAGTGAGTGTGCAGCTGGGTCTCCACTTGCCCTGTGTTTTTAGCTGAAACTGCGTCTTGCTGTGTGCGCCACCCAACCATTTTGCGTTCCGCCTCGGAAGCTCTTTAGCGCTTGCTGTGAATATTTCTGGGCTCTAAAACACTTTAAACACTCCCAGTTGGCTGTTAAGCGCTGTTTACCCATTTGATTCTCCTCTGAGAGGTAATTAAGGATAGTATCAAAGAAACAGTGTGATAATTTTATTATCACCCTTGCGGGCTCGTACTTTAAAATGAGACCCTCTCGACTGTCCACTTAATGAGGCTTCAGTAGTAATCCGGGCCTGCGTCTCGGACCATGTCATGTTTTGGTCACTGTTGCTAATCTTCCAGAAATATTTCTACATACTTATTGTATTTTTTATTTGTTCCCCTCACAAACAAGCTATGTTTACTAACTCTTGCCTGGTGCATTGCATTATTCTCCTATATAGGATTATTGCACATGACACAAACTACACCATCCACACTAAACAACGGCTGTCATCTTCCATATTGTGTATAGTTTCCTGTCTGGTGCGATGCTCTGTGTGTACTCTCTGTGTTCTTTTGTTGCATTTGTCATGGTTTCATGTGCTGTTGTTGGCTGCAACAACAACAGGGTTTGTGACAAAGGTAAAGGATACTTTAGGATTCCCAAAACTGTACATAAATGGCAATCCAGGGAGAAGAGGTGAGATTTAATGTAGTGAGTGCTGCCAGCAGTTACACAGCATCGCAAGAATGGATTGTACTGAGAAGAACCTGAAATGAAAGCCGAATGTCCAAGGATAAAATAAATCGATTGACAGTTTCTTTAAAACACATTCACTTTTGTGCGATCAAACCAGATTTGCTGTAATAACCACAACAAGCATAGCATTGTAACATTAACGTCACAGCACAGAACTACATAATTGCTTAGCACAACCATTACATGAGAATAATAAAACAATAAACACTATATAATAATATATGATGAATAATAATCAGTCTCTCCTCCAGCCTGTTATACTTGTAATTACTTATCTGTGAATATTCTCTGTATAATTTTTCCACCAAGGTTTTTTTTTTCACCAGCCAGAAATGAATGAAACCTCCAGATTTTTAGTTGCTTTCATTTGCTTCAGTGTCAAATTGGACATTGGAATAACCAGAAAATTAACGATATCCTGATAAATAACAGTGGATGACTCACATTTTGCTTTTCAGTGAGTCTCATTTCCAATAATATCCATTTTCTCTTTTTATCGTTTGCTTTTATTTTATTTAGTTTAATTTTATGTAATGTTATTTCATGTTCCCATATATAGTGTACTGAATATGATTGGTGTGATAATAAACCTCTACTTAACTTTCTTGCACTGTTGTGTTCAGAGAACTCTATTACAATGACTGACAGTTCACCAAGATGGTGGTGCAAGGCAAATGCACAGCATATGGCAGCCGTCCCATTAACATTGTGTTTTTGAGAGCAGGACTGTTTACGTTTAAATTGGTCTGAAACCAGCAGGACTGTGAGGCCGTTTTGCTGGTGTTTATGGACGCTTAAGACCACTTTTGGCTATTTCTGCTTTTCTGTTTTACTTATATTCTTTGTAGGTTAAATGTAATTAAGTTTGAAATTAATTATTCTATATATGTCAGAGAAACAGAGAGAGAGCGACCTAGCAGTGAGGCGGAGCTCAGAGGAGCTGCTGACTTGTTCTGTTTCCCATATTCAGTGTTTTAATTTGTTTTTGCTTATGAACAAAATGTACACAGTACAAGAAGCCCTCTTCCCAAACCATGTGCTAACAAACTTGTTTCAAATTGGTCAAAGGTCTGAGAGAAGGTTTGAGGAAAAAAAAAAAGAATCCTTAAAATAATACAGATCTTTAAGACCTTAGTATTGCAGAAGTATTTTTATTCAAGGTGGAGGTATATACTGATAAACGGTGGTACTAAGCAGGTGAGGGTTAGGCCTCTAGGACAAATTAGACCAGTTTGTTTCAGATTGTCTGTTATTGGTGCATTTACAACAAAAACAGGTTGAAAGGGGATTTGGTTGTTGTGCTTGAAAAAGGTGAGTTTAGAGAGGAATTCTGTCACTCACATGCAACGCTGCACACTTTTACCCTGTGAACCATGCACCTGCTTTTACTGGCAGCTTTAAGCTGGTGTCCGCAGCCCCTAAAACACTGGCCAGTTGGTTGGCTTGGTGGGGGAGGGGGGTCTTCTTCTCTCTTCTTTAGACATGGGGTGTTCAGTCCGAACTATTACTTGGTCTCTTGAGTTTAAAGACCCGGGCTGCTCGCAGGCGGCAGGAAGCAGCAGACTTCAGACATGCAGTGTTCTGGAGTGTGCAGCTTGACAGCTCAAGCGGAGAGGCTCTGTGGGAGCGCGCCGGCCCCCGCCGTCTGCCTCTGCATAGATCACGGATGGGGGGGGGCTTGCTGAGGCTCTGCCTGCTCCCAGCAGCTGACCTGTGAGCCCCTCCTCCAGGACCCCAGCCCTGCCACCATTCTGTGGCCGTCCATGTAATTGTGGGTCCCTGCATTAGGGTCCAGTGATGTGCACATGCTGGCCCCAGTCATTTGAACTGCACACACACACAGCGATGCAGGGGAACAATGCTGCATGTCATATAAATAAAAATATTCCGCCGTTTTCCGCTGATATTTTAATTAATGCAAATGGCTCATCTGAAGCCGTAGAGCCTCGAGCGCCAAAATTCAAGCAAGACACTAAGTTTGCTTTGTGAAACTGAAAAGATCACATCAGAGTCCTTACAGTTTTATTCATTTCTGTGTGTCCAAGCCTGTCTGCAGTTTAAAAATGTATGTTATTTTTCAGGTGCTTTGTGGATATGCAGCTGCTTTGTCATCTTTTTTCTAAATTACAGTCGTGCTCTTTGCTGTCAGCTTGCTTGCCGTTTCCCACAACACAGCACTGAGGAGGCTCCGGCTTCCTGACATGAATTGCTGATGAATAAATTCTGCCATGCGATCGCTGCTCTGGCCAGGCAGGCAGGTACAGCAGGAAGCGTTAAGTAATTCCTTGTACCCATTGAAGGCCGCCATCTTTGTGGCTGGCCTGTCATTTGTCAGGAGTTCTAATTGCTGGTAAAAGGGTTGGCCTTGTCAAATTTATTTATCTGACAGCCCGACAGGCTGACAGCCTGATCGCTCTCCTTAGGTCTCTGCTGCTGGTGTGGCTGTCCGGGAAGAAAATCACACGAGCACCACATTCTCACAGTTAATCTCACCTAATTAATCTACATATTGATGTGTCTGCATTGTGTTGTGAGGCATTTCCAAATCCATTCATAATATTCTTTAGTTAGGGAGGTTCATTATGACATACTGAAGGGACACATGTACAGTAGCAGGACCACAAAAACTTCTATAATTCAGTTAATCACCAACACTGATAATTGGAGAAACCAATACTTTTGAGTGTATTTGAGTAGCACTGTAGTGACAAACAATACCCCTGAGTCACAGCACCTTTATGTAATGCTTGTCTGTGAGACAGTCATGTTTGATCAGTGTGAACTCAGCATAGCCACTGGATTTTCTATCACTACTCTGCAATTTCAGCCATTTCAAACAAAGGAATCCTTTCTTTTGGCAAAAGTAGCTTCCTGCTTCTTCCCACAGTGTGAGGGGAAGAGAGGTTGTGATAGTGTCAGTGGCAGTTATCTGGAATACAGAGAGCTTCTGTATGATTAACCCACTCCCAACATCCCCCCCTTCCACCTCCCGCTGTCTTACATAGATCTTATTCAATTCAGTATTACAAATACTGCCGTAGGTATTAGAAGCTGTGATGACAAGGATTCCTAGCTGAAGATGACTAGACTGCACCTGGTACATGTTTGGGTGTCAGCTTGTGTACTTCATTATGCTGAATTCCAAAATATAAGTGATCAGTACAAAGTCACCTGTAAACAGCACTTGCTATTCACAGAACATTCCTCTGTTTTTCTTTCTCTCCTCCCTGAGTCTTGTTACGTCTTTTCTGCTCTCTCCTACCCTCCCCGCCCTTTTGTGTCTTTCTTCCCTCCACCTGTCTCTCCCACTCTCACCCTCACTACATTTTTATTTCTTTTTCTCTCTAATCTCCTCCTTTATCTCTCCTTCTATTCCCATCTTACTTTCCAGGCTTTGTACCATCTCTTTTGTGTCTGTCTGTCTCTCTCTCTGTCGCTCTTCTGCCATTTCCGTCTCACAAGCTTCAGGTCCTCTTCTTCATACCAAAATCCTTTGGTTTTGCCTGAAGCTGTGTGCCTTTAATTTTTCTCTGTGCTAATCTGCAAGCCAAAGAAAAGCCATAATATAAAATGGCAGCTCTCCTGCCAAGGGAGGTGGAGACAGTTTATTTTATTTTGCATGCCACCGTCTGTTTACTGCATGGTGATTTTGCATGTGGTTTTGTTTGTATTTGTGTGACTCCAAAGCAAATTACATTGATTTATATATGAGTGTTTGTGCCAGACAAACAGAAAATAGACATTTGTCAATTTCCTCATAAAGTTCACCTCTTTGGGCTTGGGGGGGGGGGGCATGTTTGCTGGGATATAACCTGCTCCAGTGTTGTATGTACAGACAGTTGTCTTCAATATATTCTGAAATAACAGGTAATTTTGCAGTGGAATAGAATAACCCAGTAGATGGCGTAATATTTAGGGATGGGATGGTTTCATCGTTGAATGTAATCAGTTTCACAGTTCAATACTATATTTAGCAAGCCTGCTTCTGTGGCTACATAGCAAAATCTAATATTACAAAGGCTGGTACAAAAAGTAAATGCAATCTGCTTTGCTTTTAAGCAGACCTCTCTCTGTCTCACTGATTATTAGGGTGTTATGCAGATCCTTTGGCCATGGTAGCATTTTCACACTGTGCTTAAATACTTATACTTAACATGTATCTATAAATACAAAATCAGCAGCCCATAACTGTGACCACTTTCCTTCTGGTAACTGTGCATACAGGTGACCTATCCTAACTCCAGTGTGGTCATGAATAAGCATGTCAGGGAGCCCAGATTGGAGACCGGGTGAGAGAGCCTCCTTTTTGACTTACAGTGTGTGTATCTGTCTTAGCCAGCTGCATCCCCTTGCCCTGAGCTTGGCTGGAGGAGAGACTGTCCTTCGGCTTACAGCCAGCATGTGGATTAAGGGGTTTGGAGGGAGAGAGAGATTCCAGAGAAAGCTGGGTGCCCAGGCTGACTGCCGGCCACAGCTCGCCATCTTTAGGCTCAGGGGCCTAGTGCTGTGGGTAGTTGACCGTTACCTCAACATATTGCTGATCTGCAGAGGGGAACCTCAAGTGGTAAAGTGGGAGATATGAACAGTAATACAAGACCCCGGCAAAGACCTAAAGAATGTGCGTGAGACCGTGGAACTGATTATGGACTGATTCACCTTGCTTGGAGCAGGTGGCATGGTCAGCAGAGAACTACCAGAGATACGAATGATACTTTCTCCACAGTGCTCACTTTCAAGGCTGATAAGGTACAACCAGAGAATTTTCTGAGATGAAAGTAGAGAAGGCTAGCTGGTCTTCCCGTTTGAATATGATAATGTCATGCCTTAGGGAATAGAATGGAGTTTGAGGGAGGAACTCACTCTCTGGGCAGCCGAGGCCCACTGGGCTGTTATCTTGAGTACTTACAGCTACTCATCACATGTTTTAAAAGATACCTTTTGATTCTAAAAAAACAAAAAACAAAACATGACTGGGTGGATATTCCATTAATGCATCTGTCATCCATCCATCCATCTTTCCTATTGCCTGGAAGCGCACGGCATGTAACCTAAAGAGGATGTAGTCTATGGCAGGGCACACACTTATACACAGGAATGCACTGTACCATTAAAACTGGATGATTTTGGACAATGGGCAAAAACTTGAATACCCAGGGGAAACTCACCAGAACATCGGGAGAACATGAAATAGTAAAATACTATGAATTGGTGCGTTTCCTTTGTTCCACAAAGTATGATTTCTCAGTTAGTTGGGTTAAATTAAGCTAGAAGTCATTCTTGTCCAGTAGGAATGCTCCTTACCTAAACTGTAATTGGACAATTATGATTTCTTGCTTAAGTTAACCATCTTTCTTTGTGGAAAATCCCCTTGGTCTGCGTTATTGTTGAATGTTCTGTTTGTGGTAATGTGAAGTGAGGTCTTCTTTCACCTTCAGTTTAATAAGCACCATGAAAATGCATCATGGCCTGAAATATCTGAGCAGACATCTGCATATGCCTATTCCCCTGTTTAATGTGGTAGCCCTGGATGGGCACAACCTTTTAAAATCTTTTTAATGAGATTTTAAATGTGCTAGCAGGAATGCAGATTTTTTTGCAGTGGATCTCATTAATAGTGCAACTGGAGCTGCATTCAGGGCACAGTTGCATTGATTATCATGAGCTGCTGTTTTTGCATTAGGCCTTAGGTATCTGTCTATGGATGGAAGTTGAAGAATATTTCAGGGGATGTGAGCAAGAGCATTGAGCAAGAGCCACTGCACTAATGGTTGTGTGTGTGTGTGTATCACAGCCTGTCAAAGAACACTCCTGATAGTGCTTTTTAAAGCTACACTGACTAAAACGATTAATTAAGCTCACAAAGATGATTTATCCAGCATTTGAATATGACTTGGCATATTAAGGGATTTCAATTTGAATGGGGGAAAGTACCTTTTCTTAAGCTTTTCCAGAAAACACATGGGGGTGAGGATTTATTTGGGAGTTTTATCTTGGGCTGTCTGCAGGTCCCTGGTGCATTCCCTATGGTGGGACGAGAGACATGAACTAAATGAATTCAAGTTAAACAGCATTTACTTGCCAGATTCTGCTAGAAATTCTTTGATAATGGAGGCAGTAGCCATTGTGCCTAGCTTGGGTGATATAAGAAGCTGTTTAGATCTGTAAAAGTAGTTCATTTGACATAAATGAAAAATCAGGCATGTAAGAGTTCAGTCAGACCTGGTAGTGAAGTCAGAAATGACTTGACTTGGACTGGACTATGTGTGGTTAATAAGTTTTGCCCTAACAAATAATATTCTGCTCTTTCTTCAGCATCCATCACATTTTATAGCCCAAGATCATAAGTGTGAGAACCTGTTAGGCTGCTTTCACAAAGCCAGTCAACAGCTAGCAGACGCCCCACCGATGTCGTACCTCTTTAAATATTCACCACTATCTGAAAGAGAGGGAGAGAATGAGAAAGTGCTAGAGAGAGAGGGATCCTGTGAACCGTGTTCATTTTAATTAATCTCCTCTGTTAAGGCGGTATATTTAGCTGTATTGTGAGTGCGGCACATCTGCTTAAGGCAGCCTCAGGGGTGCCTAGAGAGCCAGAGCACCATCCCTGCCGTGCAAGCGGGACGGCTAATTATATTTTCTGTTAATTCACAGTTCAGCAAGTGAAGGTATGGTGGGGCTTTCCTGTGACTCTGCAGGGACTCCGTGGTTTTGGCCTGTCCTGCTTGTCAGAAGACACATTGGTCCCGGTAGTGAAACTTCGTGTTAAGATGACAAATGAGGAATGTCTATTACTCTGATGTTCTTATTGACCGGTTGCCCACTGAAACAAAGTTGTATGTCCGATTTTACCAACACGGACTGTCCGTGGCCACATGCATGTGATTATCGGGTTGGACCCACTTTAATCTCCAGGATTGCTTTGGTTAGCTTCACAGAATCCTTCTTGCTGTACTGAGCTGTTATTTTTGCACCTGTGATCTTCCTATTAGCTTTAACGAGTCTGGTCATTCCATTCTGACCAAAATCAGCAACAAAACTACTGCTCCCTGAATGGTCTTTGTCTGGAGTTTACAGAGAATGCTGCAATTATCAGAGTGTATAAAAATCCCAGGAAAGTGGCTGGAACTACTACTTCTGTCACCAACAATAACACCCCGTGCAAAATCGTTTAGATCGCACGTATTAGCCAAAATGGCTAACTGAACCCGTTGACCCTGTCTTTGTGTTGTATGTATTTAGTTGGAGCCACATGATTCTCTTTTGGGAGGAGCAGGCTGTTTGTGTTAATGTGCACAGACAAGTGGCAGACAAAATTATGGGAACACCACATGAAAAAGCATTTTGCCATTGAAGTAAATAAATTATAGCTACACAACCTCAAAAGTGAGTCATATTAGCCGGAATACCAATTAGCAGTTTGTGTGAGGTTTGACAATTAGGTATGAGCTTTCAAAGCTACTCTTCGGTAACTAACATAGTACCACAGAGGCCAGAATAAATGCAGGTGCATCGCTCACAAGAACCTGAAAATAATATACTGTCAGGATCAACCGAAAGATCACAACGATACAGACTGCATTGCCAAAGAAAGACAGTAGTCAGAGTCAAAACTTATCAGATAGTCACTTAACAGAATACTTGCTAAAAACCGAAAAAGGATAGCCTCAGAAATCAGAACCTCTCCAGCCCCATCTCGTTTTATGAGCTTTGACTGTGACTGGAACTGCTGTTCGGAAACTGTCTGTATCACACTGACCTAACACTTGGTACTTATCAGTGGCAAAGTTGTTGATGTGGGGGTGGGGGATGGTGGTGGTGATAGAAGACCAGGATGACCACAGTAATAGTGACATACCAGCATTATGACAACATTCATATGGAGTGACACCTTTGTGTGCCGCTAGAAGTGTCCCCGCATTTGAATTAAATAAATTAACAACACAAACTTCTGACCTGAAAACTACATAATAATTGTTGCCTGGAAAAGACCCAGAAGACCCTGATAAATGGTTAGCAGGTGAAGGGTCATATATGATTCTATATATTTTCTTCATGACTGAATGAAACTAAAATCTAAGTATTCCTTATAAGAAATTAGTTACTATTGTTTCACAGCTTGCGGAAGAAGAGAGCAGCTTCTGCCCTGTCTTCGTGGTAGAGACCTCAGCATATTGTCAATGCCGTTGCCTTACTGAGTCTGCTGATGTTTTTTGAGCTATGGAGTGCAAGGGTGCAGTTGTTCACTTTCCACCTTCAGCACATTGGTGGCACCAAAACCAAAAATGGTGCCACCAAAGTAAATCCTGCAAAGTCCTATGGCAATGGCCACCTTTTGTCAGAATGAGGATAATGTCTGATTAGAAACATCCAAGAGAAGTGTAACCATAACGATTTATCTAGCAGTGGATTCTGCACTTTCGAGAGGACAGTGATGTTATAACAAGACAACATTTATTTGAACTTATCCTGTATATCCAGGCAGCAATAACCACCATTCACATGACTGTACTGTCATATGTAGGCCGATGTCTGGCACTGTATGGACACTGAGTCAAGATTTTTAAATGTCACAGTTTATTACCTTCCTGTTTAAACAGTCCATGATGGATGTTTAAGATGAAAAGAGAATGAAATGGTCTGTTCTGCAGTAATTCATAGAAATCACAGTTCTCCATTGGACAATGCCTTTTCCATGTTCCTCATTCGAGCATATACATATTCATTGACCAATATTTCTGATTTAAAAAAACAGAAAATTGTGAGAATGGATCAGGGACTGAACTGTTTCCTCGTGCAAGAATAATAACACTGCCTTTATGTTGGGTTTGAAGGCTGATATGCATGATCTTAACCACACACACACACACACACACACACACATTCTCTCACACCCGCTCGCACACAGACACACACACACACACAAAAAGCAGATTGAAGTGGGAGAACTCCCACGCAGTGAAGACACAGACATGCAAAACAGACTCACAGCTGAGAGAGTGACTCTTCCCCCATTCTCAGAGGAACAAGAAGCAAAAGCAAGAAACTGTTTTCTAAGACGCCCACATCCTAATTATGGAGGGAAAAAACAGCACCTGCAGCACTTTGGTATTAATTTTGACTTTTTTAACATAGGTAAGAATCTGCAGCCTTTAGTTATAGATGATAAGCATGAAAATCTAAAGATAGAGGATAAAAAAAAACCTTAAGGATTTCAGGGAGAACGCTATTGAATTACAATTATGACTCACTCTGGTGACATATTTAGAACAAGCCAAAGTAAAGCTCTGATAGTTCACTTGTGTACACCATGCAAAAGTCTCCCTCTTTGTTCTTGACCATGCAGATTCTCAGTTTCTTGCAATAAAGGGCATCATGACCACATGAGCAAATCCCAAGTGGCAGTTTAGCTTGAAGCCAGACTATACTGACCAGTAGCTAACAGTTACAGGAGACTGGACCAGACTAGGCTACCCCAATTTACCTGCCACCCAGACGGCAGGACAAATGATCTATCCACTATCCACCCAGGGGGCAACAGATGTACAAGGTCCCAGTGCTGTACCATGGTAAGTACCCATAACAGATCCCATTTGAAAGCAGCTACCCTGTAGGCTAGACACAGGTCAGCATGTTCCTGACATTATTGGAAGTAACTGGTAGCATGTCATCACTTTGGATGGGTCCCTGACAAGTTCTGAAATCCCCAAGGAAGATGGCAGCACCTCAACATCCAGGCAGCGCTGAGTCACAGCAATAATGCCAGGCTAGAGTTCAGCGCCCAGAACTGTATTAAGCTAATAAACTGACAGCTGACAATCTACTCAATGCTAATGATAAAGGCAGGCGTACATGCGCACACGCACACACACACGTACACACACACATCATTCCTTCAGTTTTAGGGTTATTTATCTCAAAATGTGATCACTTCCAGACATTCATTGATACGATATGTCAGCAAAATTTTAAAACGATCCTTCAAATAAATCTTAAGTTATTCTGCCAATGGTGTCAAGCCTGCCCCTTTTTATTACTACAAGGTGTTGCTTAAATTTGAATGAGATGTGTCTCAAAATTTACTCAGCTTCAGTTTGTCACACAAACAATGTATCTGCAAAGTTTGAAAAATATTCGTGAAATGCTTTTCGAGTTGATGCACTAACGAGAAAGTGTCTGTGATGTCGCACCAGTTCCAGAATCACATGTATTGCTATATTGCCAGCTGATGTGTAAACTTTATCAATATTAAAAGTTAGCAGTACCAGAGCTAAAGACAGGGCTACTAAAATAATGGAGATGACCGCATTAGATGAGTCTCCAAGCTTTTTTACTGTTACAGCTAGAAAAATTAAGTCATGACAGTATACTTTGTTAGTGGGGGGGTCTTCTCAATACATTTTGGCTTTCAGTGGGGGGTGCCCCACAGTAGCTTGTACCATTGCATTTTCTGTAGCGGTCAGTCCCTATCTCCCCCAGGTCCTTGACAATGTTTGCTGAGTGGGGGAGGTGGGGGGGGGGAGCGGGTCCATCACTTGTTCCAAAAAAAAACGGGCGAGACTTCTAAACCATATTGAGTGAACCCAAAAAGTGCAGACAAGGGCAAAGCGAAAATCAGAAATCCAATAAAACAAACATACACACCCAATAATATCCATCAAAGAATAGCAAACGGACAACAATAATCAGTAAGTGAGCAGAGTTCCCAAGACATCTTGCAATTGGTTTTTCACTTCGCAAGACTGAAGTGACGCATACAGAGAATTGTGGGCGGAGTCTGCACGTGGAGGTGTAGCGAACATTGAACGGTGAGCTGTGGGCGGAGCTGAACTTACAGCGGAGCGTAAAACTATGCTTCAAAAAGGAAGCGTAGTGTCATGTCTATGGAAGTAAATCTGCGTCATCAAAATTTGAATTTTACATGCCACTGAAATTCTAACATGGAATATTTATGCACTGGAAATATGCATGGGAAATTCGATGGTCCGAATTCACATGCAGAAATACAAGGTTAAAAAATACAAAGACAACATTTCAATGTTGCTCCAATTCAACAGTCCGAATTCACATGCAAAAAATATGAGTTATACATCCAGACTAAGCAATCAAATCTGTGACTGCATTCGATTTGGGTTTAGGTATGTCTGCAGCTGACGTGACAAGAGCATCTGGCTGTGGCTGCAGGGGTGGAGTATAAACTGACTGCAGCCAAGTCAGACAATTTCTAGTCCTCGTAGTCTGCGAGACCTGACTGCAACGGCAGCACTGCCAGAAGGGTGTAGATAAATCTATACAAATATCACCTGCATGCACATTACTTCTTTTACAATAACTAACTCCTGATCCAAGCTGTTATCATTGGTAAAAATAAACTATTCTGTATAGTGACCCTTTGTAAAAAGACAGCTGCCAGGAAAAAGATGAAATACATGTATTTCATGGAATCAATGTTTTTATTGTCATGTACTGAGTACAATGCAATTCTTACTTGAATACCTTCTACTTCAGTGGCATAAAACATTCAAATTTTGATAACACAGATTTACTTCCATACTTGTCCCTCCAAAAGAAGCTCAATATCATTATAGAGATACGAAAAGGAAAATGACACAGAGTTGTTGGAGACCATTCTGGAGTGGCTAAGTCTACAGTAGGTGATATTTGGAAGTGTAAAGGAAAAAATCATCCAGCTCACTTGATGCTGGTTAAAAACTGAATAACCACTGCAAGAATAAAACAGGATGATTCACTAGCTCAGACTGAAATAACATCCTATTATAAGCTTTGTACCTCATAAATATCATGTAGTTTGTATGTATATTGCATTGTATATTGCACCGTATTGCACTGTTCATGTATTTCTAAGTTACGGGCATTTCTTACTTACCGCTAGCCCTCGGTCCCATTCTGCCAGGATAAGGGAGGTTTGACTGTATTTATATTTTAGTTTCATTCAGTCATGAAAAAAATATATAGAATCATATCTGACCATCCATCTTCTACCCATTTATCAGGGTCCTCTGGGGCTCAGTGTCTGAGGTTAAAGTCCTATTGAGTAAGGTGCCACATCTGAAATATCCAGCAGTTAATAGGCTGAAGCATAAAATTACAAAATATGCAGGACAATTTGAACAAAAAGCATGTGCTCAGTATCTAAACTAATAGTGTCACTTTAGCAGTTACATGGATGCATGATGCATTTGCAGTTTTTGGAAATGATTCTGGAATGATTAACAAAACCTTCTGACTACACCTGAAAGAGGTGGTGGAACATCTGATTGTCTCTTATCTAGCTTGCCTTCAGTCAGAGTAGATATTTTGTCAGCATCGATGGCTTGGTCTGTACTGATTGCGTGATGCCTGTGTTCGTCAGAGGGATGTTCACTCTGCTCAGCGCTTGACCTCTTGATCTTGGAAGGGATGATGGTCAGCATGACAAACAGCTGCCCTATTATAAGGCTTCTTAGCAGGGGAAAGGGATTGATGTGGCCCTAGTAACTACTCTGTACATTTTGGGCAGAATGAATCCACAAAATTTGTATAAAGACATGTCATGTACTACAGGACTTCTATGTGTTCAGTCCTCCTTCTGTTATACTATTTTTAAGTCTGTATCAGACTAGAGTAGGAATGATGCCGCTGCGTTTGGTTTTTCTTCCTGTGAATTCAGCTGTGTTACCCCATTCAGGATGAATCATGAGTTTAGCAGCAGTATTCATCCTTCAGACTACTGAGCCAAGCTATCATTGCCATTAACTTGTAGCATATCTATTTATGATACGTTTTGTGTGTTACATATGAGCTGATGACTGCTGGTGACAAAGACGAGATCTGAAAGCGAGATGGTTAAATGATATGAAAGGAGAAGATGTTGATGTCATTCCCAGAGGGATTGTTACATAAGTGTTACTTCATGGCTCTTTGACTGATCACTGTTGTTCTTTGTCACTGATTTAGATCAACTTGCCCTGACAGACCTACTTTGCGATGCTCATTATGACCAATCACTGCAGCTTACTGTCATTTTTGCATTAGTTTTAGTCTTAATTGCCATCAAAACTCTTTTTCAGGCTTACGGCCAGTATGGCTTTTTATTTCCCACTAAATGGCCAGTGTTTGTCCTCCAGGAAGCTGGCTGATTGACATGTAGTTTCCACAAAGCAACTCAGACCTGAAAGGATAGATAACTGAGTTAGGCTTCCCACTTTCATTCTCAAGAAATATGGGGCACCTCATCCTGTCCCAGGTCTTTGGCCATAAAATTTGCCAGGTTTGGGGGGATGGAGTGGGGTGGGAGGATCGTGTATTGGTTAAAAACGGGGCACATTGCTTTATTTATTTACTATGGAAGATTTCATAGGCCTAAATATAGGGCTGGTGGCAGCACTACCAACAATGTCAGACCCAGTCCCTGGTACGAGAAGCAAGGCAGCCAGAGAAAAACCATATTGTCTGCGTTTTCTAATATTACACACTGGGACAAAAAAATATTTTTGTGTGATTTATTTATTAGAATTAGATTTCAGTTTGCATTCCATCTTTTTTCATGCTGCAAGTCTGTTTAAAGAGGAATGCTAATTGAATTTTAAGCAAAACGGAGCATTGAAGCAAATTATCAATAATTGTCAATATTGACAAATATGATTAAAAAATGATCATTGTTAGCATATTTTGCCATATTGCCCAGCCCAACACTACAAAGCACACAATATGCTATACAGGCTGCTAGTCTAAAAATAGCACTTTAAGATGAATTTCATCAGTATTTACAACATAATCATATCAAATATTGATAACTCTTCTGTGGCGTCTTTGCTATAAAATTAATTATGATATATCTTTTTATCCTTTTTCATTAACTTTTATCAATGTTTTATAACAATACTGAGAATTTGAGTGTATTCCAAAAATTAGCAAACACCTGCATAAATTTGATTGAAAACTGTTCTGGTAAAATTGATCAAATTGTGTTAAGTGGTAATTGTTCTCAGTTCTATTTGCAAAAAGGTGAGTGAGATCAAACATTTAAATAGTCATTTTGCCCATTTTTGAATGCTGGCCAGAAAAGTACATAATGCCAGGACTTCCTTGAATCTGGATGTTTTTTAAGAAAATGAAAATCACTGAAGAATCAGAATAGGTCCAATTAAAATGATTGCAATATTCAGTCTTGAAATTATCTAGATTGACGGAAAAGCTGATTGTAGCAATTCATGACAAGAAGATCTATGCATAGAGAAATAAGATTACCTCTGGGAAAGTGAAATACTTCAGAAGATTCAGAAGATACCTTTACTCTAGGAAAGAGAACAATTGTACAATATATACCTGGAGAAATTAGAACATAATTGAAAGTACATGGGACTTATGTGCTTAAGTGAGACTGACATCAATGCAAACATGTTTTAGAGAGCCAAAGATGTCTTGTCCTTTTGATAACTGGATTCAGTTTGTCATATGAAATGTCTTTGAGCTTGAAACCATGAAGACTTTTGCATTGCTGAAAATCCTTGGCTAAGCATAACTGTCAGTCTTCATGTTTTACACATTTAGGACCTACCCACCAGTGACACTCAGGAACACATGCAGTGATCTTTTTTCATTTTGTCACTGGCAGTGATGGTAACTTTTCTTCTTCACAGGGTGTAATTGTAGCAAAGTAAAATATCTAGTTTTCATTACCACAAGACATACTTGAACATCAACCCATCATGATATACAGTGGTACCTCGGTTCTCAAAATCACTAGAACTCGAATTTCTTGAAACAAACCAGTTTAACCTAGAACGCGATCTGAAAATCATAAGTCGAATCGTGAACGCTGATCTAATATAAATTGTACGTGCCAGAAAATGAGTCATAGTACAATGCAATTGTACGATATTTTGTTTCTCCAGTCCGGTCATTGGGCGCATTTGACTTGTTTACAGCGCTGGCTTAAAGCAACGCATTCTGGTCCTGCCACAATGCATTACAGTTAGATACATTGCGACCTACCACCCAGCTGCACAAACTGGAACCGCCTCCGTGACGACACACCTTTGCCCCTATTGGCTGAAAATTTTAGTTACACGCATGACATTTGTATCCCAGGCAGTTCCGATGCGTAATCTGTTATTTCTCCCGAATATCATGTAAAGTAGTGAGATCTGGTTTTCAGTTTATTTACCTGGTAAAATAAAGTTTAAATAACTGACATAAATGCTCTAATAGTACACATAAGTTAGTGGTTTATTTATTGTTAGTTACTGTAATGTTGCACTACTTTATTTGGTTAATCGTCC
>JABFDZ020000044.1:34564884-34589441 GCA_019775955.2 Pollimyrus isidori | reverse complement strand
CGCCCCGGCGGCCCGCCCGCCCCCCCCCCCGGCTCTGTCTGCACAGTGATGCTGATGTCATTTCCCAGTGCCACTACATCTGCAGATATTATGCACGGCTGGATGAGTGAATGGGGAGGCGGGTGCAGGTCCAGGGTCTGCTTCTGCATGCAGTGGCCCAGGAGGAGATGTGATGGCCGAGGGACCGAACACTGACATGGACCCAGTGACCCATTGGAAGCACCAAGGTCGACAGCTGAGTTGCGAAGAGGCAGCTCCATAGTCACCACCGGCAAAGGTGCTGTTTGGGCAGCAGGATGTGATTCTGTAGGAGGCAAAGCCGCCTTGCTCCTGACAGACACTTAGCTGGGGACCTATGTGCACAGGCAGGTGGTGGTGCCAGAAGTGCCGTGTGACGGGGTCCTGAGGGCAGTGCCACCATGACCTTTAGCAGGAGGTGTGATGACTCTATAGCCATGGAATAGCCCACAGGACAACTGCATGCCCCCCTGCAGCAGCTCCCGGTGGGAACACCGACAGAGAAGGTGTACCTGCGTGTGCTGGGGCCATTTTCACAGGCCGAGCAGCGGAACTGCTTTGTAGCATTTAATTTTTTTTTCCATAGTGGCCAGAACACTATGCCATCTTCAATTGGAAAGCAGGCACCATTCTGCTGTCTTTTGGGAGGCATGTCTGGGGGCTTTGGAATCCCTGTGGAACTCCATGGTGAATATGGGGGCAATGTTGAGGATCAGACCCTAGGTATTTCCATTTTACCTGTAAAGCAATGTGATGTTGGGTACATTTAACAGTACTCATTCTGTTTTGCATCAGTGCAAGATATGCACGTTGTTCCCTGCATTATGGATTTCTGTGCGCTGTAGCCATTTTTTGTACATGGTACTCTGATGTTATTTATAATCTTAATATTGATTTTCATATTAAGAGATCTTGTACAGTGTGAGCTGTCCATCTTGCTGTCTTCTGTTAATCTGATAACTTTGATTGTATTATTTACAAGTACATGTCCTGGGAAATATTTCTCCACATATTGTGTAACTTTTCCCCTGTATTTCATATTTGGCACCAGACGAGTATTTTTATGGTGCAACTTGATGGAAGGATGATCCATGGTGTGGATAATGGACACAAGGGGACCATTATTATAAATGAAACTCGAAGACTTGAAATAAAATATAAAACAAAACCTGACAATAGCTCAACACAAGGAAAAAACACCAAACACATTTGGAGCACACAAGTCAGAATTGCTATACAAGAAACAGGTGTGGCCTTTTGATGATTAACCAAACACTAAGGATTAGGAATTACTCACAGACAAGGGTCAGAATCACTAAACACTAAGGACACAAACATTCGGAGATACTAGGAACTGGGATACAGAATATTACTACAAAGCTATAATCAAGAAGGGATAACAAGAGCAAAGCCACCTAGACAATGACTAATACTGAAACAACATGGGGAATAACAGAGTTCTGAGGCAGAAAACAAGATGTCCAGCAATAATTGAGGCTGGTCTCTAGCCAGCTTTGACCCCATGATGGTTAGGGAACATGACTCTCAGCCACACACAGCTCATTCAACCACACAGCAACCCTCACTATGGACTGTGATAGATACTGAAAACAGAAAAGAATGGGATGACCAGCAACACCCGCTGACAGAGCAGGGAAACAATGGATAGGACAGAACAAGACGGGGACCGATCCTGACAAGTGTAAGATGCACATGGTGGGAGAGAGTGTGTCTGGCACTTCCTACTGGGCAGTGCAAAGCATGCTGGGAGGGAAATTGTGAATGATACTTGGTATGCTTTATTGTTTGTTGGTCATAATAGTGCAACATGTAACACGTAGTTATTTTTGAGGAAGACTTTTTATACAAGCACCGTTTGAGAGCACTAGCAGTAGAGCCTTGTGGGTTTCCATGGTTCCTGTTGAATCCATGGCAAGAAACATTATCTGAAAAGAGCTTATTTGTCAATAAAATCACTCATTTATGTAAAACTGAACTTCAGTAGCTTCAGTCTAATGCTACAGTGTAGTTTATTAATATTGATGATACAATGAATTGTATAATATATATAAATTTAAATATAAACATTTATAATTATGCATAGTTATACACTATACATTTAAAATACATTAAAATGGTTGTATGTCAACTGGTTCAGACATTTGTATATCATTGCACCAGAGGGTGGGGAGAGAGATATTTCACTGAGGAACAATATGATCTAATTCACTGATCTAATTTTTTAACAATATATCTTTCAGCCATTGAACTAAGTGAACGCTGACTCATTGAACAAACTGAAGGAGCTGAACAATGAATCAGTCATTGAATTAAATCAATGAATTGAACAAATCAGTGCTGTGACCAATATCACATTTCAAACTTTTGACAAGTATTTACAGCTTCAGGTCTACCACAAATGTAAAATGACATGGCAAAATCTATTTATTTATTATATTTCACCAATTGTATTTGACCAGTAAGAACCAGGTTTTTATTTTTTTTAATAATGCTATATATTAAGGAAAAATGAATGATCTTGGTCCTGATGTTTTGGGCTGTTTTTGTGTCTGTCTTCTTATATTAGCGCCAAGCTGCTCTTTGTCATACCCAGGCATATTTCCATTAAAAATATTTTTACCAACATCAAGTACAGTTATGCATGGTCAGTTTGTGGAGGTCAGATATTGTGCACTGTTGGGTGCAGCATGTTAAAATATTACTTCCTTGTTGACACTACACACCATAATATGTGGATATAGATACTTCCTAAATTTTATGACTGATTCATCAGTGACAATGACAAACTGGTTAATAATTATATGAATGTAAACACTGAGTGTAGGAAATGTGAAAGGAAGGCTTTTGCTGAGTGAGGTCCTTGAGTTCCTTGAGTGTTCACTGATGGCAGTGTTTGGACCCCCCACATACATACAGAGATGCATCTAGTATTTGCCTTGAGCTGTACCTGGAGTTTAGGCCAAAGTGTTACATTAATGACCAGTTTCCTGGTCAAGGATTAAGCCTAGACTATCTTTGAATTACAATTGTGAATCTCCATTGAAATGGCAAAGAAGGGTAGTCCAAGACTAACCTTAATCCTTGTTCGGGAAACCGGCCCTAAGAGTTTGTGGAAATTTTGTGACCATTAAGGGCAGTAGAGATTCAGTGGAGATGATAAATATCTGCCCCAATGCTTTGATCCCTAACGACTCTTAGTGTGATGAGTGTAAACTTCGTATTGCTTTGAAAGAAGAAGCTGAGCCTCACCTTGCCCTGCCCCACCACACAACTAGTGAAGCGCATGCTTAATGCAAATCTAACCATGTGGTAATTATGAAAATACTGCCCTTTCCATACATACTTGTGGAGTAATAGTCATTTGATGGCTGTCTTTTTTTACTCTTTTATGTAATTGAGCTCATCTCTCTACTAGAATCAGTTGTGCACATTTGTACCTGTCATGTGTAAGAAGCAGAGGACGGGGTGAGAGCCTGTCAAATGGGGTATTTAAATGGAGTCAGTGACTGTGGTAGTCAGTACCTTTACATGCACAGTTATAGCTCGACTACGGCATTTAATCGGGCTACTGTCTTTGTCCCTATATACATGCAAGGGAGGGGAATTGATTTATTGACTAAAGTATGTCCGACTCGGCTATGGTGATATGGTGATATGTTTCCTTTTGGCTTGTTAGTATTGGGCTTTTTCTGATTGACCTAATATGGCACAGACGTGGAAAAAAATAATAACAATGGGTGCGTGGACAAGCGAAGTGACAAACTTTAATTACGATTTGGTTGGAAAAATTGATAGAACAAGATCAGGATAGCATAGCAAGAAATAAAGTATTTTTTTTGTATAATACACTATGACAGCATGATATTGGAAATGTTTCTAATATTGCAATGCGATTTTGTTGTAATAAAAATACTGGAATATTTATGAAACAAAAAGGAGTTCAACATAAATTTTTCAAGAACCCGTCTAGGAATGATTTAAACAGGAAGGATGAAAATGATTATAATCGTCTCAGAGAATGCATGCAGCACTCATGCAAAACCAGCGGAGGTAAACTTTAAACTGATTTTTAAACATGCTAGACAATCTTGAAAAGGAATAATCATTAAAATTGCAAAACTTTTTTTTTCCCTATGACACAGTAAAAATGTTTTGGCAAGACATTTAAGCTCCCTGAGCTATAATATTTGTACCACATTGAAGGTAAGAAAAAGACTTATCTCATTTAGTCTAGCTGACTAGAGGTGTTAGAATTACATGTATATATCATGTGATATTGGTATTATAGTATCGCATGTTGTCCAGTCCTACTACAGCGATTTGTCGAATTTAGTACAAAACCCAGATATCATTCAGCACCAATCCAAGTTTTTATGGCAGTGGCAAACCAAAACCCAGTACCGGAACTACTGTGAATTGGACAGCTTTAAAGGTCTGTACATTTCGTATGTGTTGTACTTTATTTTTTTTAATCTGTTTTACAAACGAAATGCACGCTATTCCTTGTGGCTATGGTGTAATGTGAAGGCAGACAACACTGCCGTATAGGGTTAGGGAGCATCAACAATGCAGCCCCAGCTATGCCCAGTGCTCCTGTTAGGGCGTCAAGCATGTGCAGAGCACCTAGGCCAGTTTGAGTCCGATTGAACTAACGCTTCCATTATTATCTAGGTGTTGTGGACAGTAGTCCAACTACGAAAAATTTGATTTAGTGTGATTTCAGTTGCACTAAAATGTTTATGTACTTGAAGTTTGGTTTTAGTCAGACTAACACAATAATTCGATTTCCTTAGCGTGCATGTAAAATTAGTGACTGGGAAGCAGGTGATCATTCCATTAAATGCCCCATTGATTATGTGTATGTGTGTGTGTGTGTGTGTGTGTGTGTGTGTGTGTGTGTGTGTGTGTGTGTGTGTGTGTGTGTGTGTGTGTGTGTGTGGGGGGGGTGATGGCATACAGGAAGCGGCAGTGATAAGCCTAAGACGTTGCTCATGTATAGAGGAGAGTGGCAGGGCCAGCAATCTATCATCAAAACTTAACTGACAGCGGGCCACTCCTGTGTATGTCATTGCCTATGTTTACCTTGGTCCTGACAGTTTGAGGATGAATATTTATTTCCATGAACTAAAGGTTAATGTAATGAAGCACAGATCGCTGCAGCCAATGGAAATTCGGCGGGATGGATAATGGGTCATGCTGATGAGGGGTGACTTCAGCAGTGGAGCTGTAGGGGCGTAGCAGGGACGTGAAATGCTTTTATGTTTTGCTGATGGCCATAAGTGGGCATAAATCACTTGGCGACGCAAATCAGGGTCGCGTTCTGATGGCAAATCAATCGGCTGACATGGAATTCCATATTTCAGGAGAGATGCTTTGGGTGCATACAGACGTGAGCTCTCTCTCCCCCCCACCCTTCAATGCCGCCAAACTTGTTGATGAGACATGCATTAAAAATGGGCCTGACCTTTGCAGAGGTCTGTTTTGCGACAACGAGGCTTAGCGGTTGTTGGTCAGGGATGGTTTGTCTGCCTAGCCTCTGGGATCCTGCTGTGCTGACAGCTCCTGCCAGTGGACTCAGATGATTGACTTCAGTTTGACATGCAGTATATAGTATATCACCGTGCTCTATTGGCTGTTTTCTGTCTTTTGCCCAGCACTTCCTGGGATCACTGCAACCTGAGCCTGATAAGTGGTAAGAGAAATTGCAGGAGTAGATGGAGTATGTCACTGGCAATAAAAAGCAAATTGTAAAACTCCATTTAATCCACCTATCATTTCCTGGGTCTGCAGTCAGGAGAAGGTCTGACTCTGGACGTCTTAGGAGTCTCTGCTGGTCATGTTCTGCTTACCTGTCGTGTGTTTGGCTCGCGCTGTCAGCTCTCATTCAGGTTAGCAGCTAAGCCGCAGGGCCACTGGTTGCTGTTCTGTGTGGTCAGCAGCCTGAGTGTGTCCCCCACTGCTTTATATTGAGTAAAGAAAAATGAGCACTAGTAGCTTCTTTGCCCATTTTGGTCAACTAAGTCAGCACTGGCCGGGAAACATTGTTTTTGTCTCTGCAGAACAAAACAAAACAATGGGAAACTTGCATTACAAAGTTTTGTTTAAGACTTTTTTCCACAACTAGCAATTATTATTGTTTTTGATACAGCTGGACAATTTGCAGGGGCATAAGGGATCTTTATCAATCCTAATGTATGAATTTAAGTGTTGTTTGCTATTGTGCTATGCAGTTTATTTCAGTACCATCCATTGATACTGTCAAACTAGTTTATTAAAATGTACATTTTTCCATGGCAAAAATTCTAGCAACCTTTCAGTTAGCAGACCAATTCCCTAAACCCTATGATACCTGATGCAAGTTTCAGCATTAGCTGTAGAGCAAATACTAATGGGCATTAAGTCATTCAGCAATCAACGACATCACAGGGAGGCTCTGCAAAGTCATTGATTCCCTTCAAGAAGGAATGCCCAACATCAGACCTCCACAGCTGCAGGGGGTTCTGGTTTTGGCTCAGCTCATAATTGCTTTATTGAGGTAATTATTTGCAAAGTCATTCACCCCCACTTTGAGCAGTAAATCAGGCATTATTTTTCTATATTTGTGTGTAGGTGTCTTTGTATATACCTAAACAATATCTCTCTCTTTCTCTCTCTCACTCACACACACACACACACACACACAAGTTTGTAATGATATCTTTGTGAGGACTCTCCATTTCTTTCAATGGGGAACAAATGATGACCTTAACCCCTACCGAGCCATAACCTCAGCCATAAGTAACCAAACAAAATACTTTTGGCATTTTTGGATTTTTAGGTTTTGATTGTACTCACAGATCTTTGTTGGGACCTTATAAATAATCCCCATAATGTCAAAACAGGGGGCAGTATGGTGGTGCAGTGGTTAGCACTGTTGCCTCACACCTCTGGGACCCGAGTTCTGGTCTCCGCCTGGGTTACATGTGTGTGGAGTTTGCATGTTCTCCCCGTGTCGTCGTGGGGTTTCCTCCGGGTACTCCGATTTCCCCCCGCATTCCAAAAACATGCTGAGGCTGATTGGAGTTGCCAAATTGTCTGCATGTGTGAGTGTGCCCTGCGATGGGCTGGCCCCCCGTCCAGGGTTGTTCCCTGGCTTGTGCCCGTTGCTTCCGGGATAGGCTCCGGACCCTCCACGACCCAGTAGGATAAGCGGGTTGGAAAATGTATGGATGGAGTGTCAAAATAACAGGTTATTATTACATTGTGAGTGACATTTGGTCCCTGAAATGTAATGTAAACATTATCCACACACATATGCAAGACATGTACGGAGAGAGAGAGAGAGTGAAATATATACATGCACAGATGCAGAAGAAATAAATGAGGAACTGATGGTAGCTGAGTCTGAAAGTGGGGATGGGATATTACTGCCAGGATGACATTGTCTCATCTCTCATTTCTCCGGATAATGGGCCGTATTGCTTTGGACGAGAGCCACACTCATGGCACGACGCAGCCTAAAGCCTATTCACAGGGTCTGTCCTCAACAAGATGTTCTCTTCCTGCATCTGACGACATGTAACATTCTGCTGAGTGGAAGAAAGTTTTCCTCATGCCCAAGCATATGAAACTAGCCGGTGGCTAATTAAAAAGAGCTCGCCTGACACTCTAATTGCGGGCACTGCATGGCACAATCACGCGCAGAAATTTGCCTTCCTCTAGCCCTCTTTTCTGTCCCATCTTCAAGAGAGGGTGCATTATCCGTTTGGGGACATCTGGGCTTTGAGTGTACAGCCATTAATCCGCTCATTCATTTTATTTACTGCTCAAGCACGGCTCCTTTCCCAGTATGTTTTTGTGATCATCCTGTCACTGTAAAAGAGATGCATTTGCATAAATTTGAATGCATTTTCCTGCCGACTGGTAAATAAAGAGAGCGCCGCAAGACTGACTGGATGCTTCCTCCCCTATGCAGACTCTCTGGAGAGGGAAAAGAGAGGGGGGGTGAAAAGCAATCTGGTCACAAATGTGTCGCAACAGAAAAGTGACCTCATTCTGATGCTGGAGTGTATTTTAGTCATAGGGCCTCAAGAAATGTCAAATTGGGATGTCAGATTGCCTTGTGTCTGGACAGGTGAACACTTTTTCAGTATTATTTGACCTAGAGAAATGGCAAAAAGAATCTAACAGCATAAAAAAGCATTTAAAAAAATATTAAGGAAACATTTAAATGACAAAATTACTCAATGCATTACACAGTAGGCAGAAGCAATAATTTAATTGAGAATGTTCATTACTCAGATTTTTATTATATGTTTTCATTATTCAAATTTGTGCATCGTGTGATGCATAAAAAAACCTTTTTTGTTCACAATTATAATACGAAAGAAATTCGGCCAAGGAAGGCGATATAAACATATCATGAAGTATGTTTAATATGACATAAAAAAATTTCAGTAACTTTCACAGAGCTGTTTATGCAATGCAGGGTTGTAGCAAGCCTGGGAAACTATGCCAGGAATCACCATGCATGAGGCAGGGGATAACCTGGATGGGACGCCAGTCCATCACAGGGTACACACACAGTAACACACTCACTCAGGGTACTAAAGAGTCATTTCAGTATATATCTTTAGATTTTGGGAGTAAAACAGATTATGAGGACATGGGAAGGGCACGCAGACACTGCACACATGCAACCAAGGTGGCACCCTAAGCTAAACAAAGGGAGAGCTCATAGACACTGCACATATGCAGCCAAATCAATGATCCACACTAAACACAGGGAGAGAACACAATCACTGCATACATGCAGCCGAGGCAGTGCTCCATGCTAAACACATGGAGAGTATGCAGACACTGCACCCTCATAACTGAGGCAGTGCTCCATGCTAAACATGGGGAGAGCATACAGATGCTACACATATGCAGCCAAAGCAGTGATCCACGCTTAACACAGGGAAAGCACACAGACACTGCACACATGCAGCCGTGGCAGTGCTCCATGCTAAATCCAGGGAGAGCACCCAGACACTGCACACACATACAGTAACTGTGGTGGTATTATAGAAGTATTATTTTGTAGCTAATGAAGCCGTTATAAATCACTTCTACTTGCTGCTGTTGTTTCTATTTGTTTAGTCTCCTAAAATTATGCTTTTTGGATTACCGTAGAAAAAACTGAAATATGTGATAAATAAAAGAGTTGCTTTGTTGTGGGTTGTATTGTGCTGCGTTTTGACACCATACTACGGTATAAGAATGAGCAGGATCCCCTAGATGGTATATATGCACCATCTGTTATGATACTTTGAAGTATGTTGGCGTTGGTGTGAATTAAGTTGGGGTGCTGAGGCCCAGAGCACGGTGTTGTGGTTCCTTTGCTGCTGATCCATCTGCATGATATGTCGCGGGTATGACACGCGCTCAGTTCTGAGCGATCATTCCAAGTCAGTTTTTTCAATTTCTTTAAATCCCAGCAACACTTCTCTGCATCATAAAAGTAAAAAACGAGTATGGTTACCAGTGCTTTTATTTCCTCTGGTAAATGCACAGGACGCTCTGATCATAAGCGGAGTAATGTGACAGAGGGTTTTTGTCAGCATAGGCTTGTCTTACAAATACATCCAGGAGGCCCTGATATACATGCTCAGTAAATTGACTTCTAAAAATGTCCGTATTTTTGTTTCGAATCCTCCAATGATTAATTTTCAGCGGCTGTTATCAAAAAAAAAAATGTGGGAAGAAAAGCTCATTTTGGCAACTATAAGCTTTCAATAAAGTAGTAAAGCAGGTATTTTTCCTAACAACAGCAGCTTTCCACTCTAGGTTTGCAGTGGTAGAACTTATTTAAGGATCTCTGTTTGCTGAAATAAATGTTTCTCTTTAACACTTAACTGAGCATTATTGCAGCTATCGGACATACTGATGGAGATACAGACATATGCTTCATGCTTTGATATTGGTGATGTAGGATGGAATGAGCTGATTAGCAATTTATTTCAAGAAAGGAATGTATGAGGCACAAATATTTTGAATAAAATGTTTATCAAATCATCCCTGATGCCAGGAGTAAGGCTGTTTTAATCTTCTGCCTGGTGTCTGCTGGCAGACTCACGTGTTTTCATGTGTGGATTTACAGGCAGACAGACGGCATGACGTCTTAGCAGGTAACATCTGAAGACGCTGAGATGAAGGGTCACCCAGGCCTCGCTCACGCTACGTGATGTGTCTGGAATGTGGGCAGAAGCAGCTGGGGCACTGTGGGACCTCGCGGATGGCTAGTGTGACCTCCAGGGCACCTCTGCTGTCAACGGCTTGCAGCGAAGCCATCGGGAGGGGCTCGAATCACGTCTGCTCCCTCTCGGGGGTGTGAGAGAGTAAGAGCCACAGTACAGGTCTCATAGGGGTGGGGGAATATGCACCGACGGCGTACAATGGTGACAGCACACCAAGGAGGTGTGCTGACTCCAGAGTGTCTCTGTTTATTTGCTCTTTATAATATAACCCTATGTATCAGATTTAAAGTTGTATTTCTCATATTTCAGTTATATTTCTGAAGAAGCAATTAAGGACTTTCTTATGAGCCCTTCAGAAGCTCAAAATAGCAGAAATGTCACCTGCTTTCCCACCGATCAAGCAGCTGTGTTTTTGTCCTCTGCTGTGTAAATCTGTCGTTAGTATCTGATAATGATGAACACATACAGTGTTATTAGGTCACTGTTTTCATGTACCTGTATATATCTGTATTCACATTATATATGCTCTGTAATTAGTCCCGAGTGGATTCCACGTACCGAGTCATCTTAAAACACTGAAAAAGGTAAACTGATAAATTGGCCTCAAACAGGTATTGATGGCTGAAGGAAGGGAATAGAGAAGAGGTAGTGCATAGCAGGGGAGCGCGGTCCCTTCCCGCCGGAACCAGAACGCCCTGCTGACGAGCACCTGGGTGGGGCTGAGGGAAGGTCCTGGGGGGATTTCCAGGTCATGGGCTGCTCACAGTTAACCATTACTTCCTTGACATCCCCTGAGAATTTAATGATGTCTCTATAATAAAGCTAACATTAAACACTATATTTAAATTGATTCTGTTACAAATCAAGATTCATCAACGTGGCAATGTATCGCTCGCTGGCTGTGTAACTCCAAAAATCCATTATTTTAGAACTGTGAAAAAACTCATTTTCTTAGAAACTACTTTACAAAATAAACCTAAAATAATATAATGAGAGACTCTTCGCACCACAAATAGAAACTTATGTTTACACAGTTATCAGTAAATGGTTTAGTGTTTTAGAAGGACTCGGATTGTTGTCAGGGAGGTGAGTATGTTAGTGTCAACAATATGCAAACTAAATTTGCTTTAAATTCAGAATTATCAGTCCTGTTAGTTAGCTAGCTATCAATGTAAAGTTGTTAATTTTAAGTTATCCATTAAGATGAAAATTATGAATAACAAGTGTTGGCTAGTACAAACATAAATACTAGTTAAATAGATGATTTCATAAAACATCTTTTCATTAGTTAATTGGTTGTCAAACACTATCATTGGACAGGAGAATGAGCATATTCCAGGAAAAAGGTCATCAAAAAGTGGATTTACTTGGTTTTCACTGGACAGCAATGATATGGTACATTGCTGCTTTGTCCAACTGGTTAAAACCAGTTCTCTGATCAATTCGCTGAAAAATCATGGGGCATTTTGACTTGATTACTGTGAATGGCTTAAGTGCATAGCAACTCTGTGTGGACTGTTGACACAGTTAAGTAGCGGTCATCATGTTGGCCTCTGATTCGGTGCTCCCCATCTACGCTCAGGTAACCATAACGAGGACAGAGATAATGAAAGCTGATGAAATGACAGCTGCTGATTGGCTCAGACAGAGTTGATGAGGGTCTCTGCCTTATACTGTATTTATATATTTATCAAACCATCTTAAAAAGGGAAAATACCATAATCTTTCTCTTAAACAAAATCATTAAATTAGTTCAAACTGATTAATATTTGAAATGGAAAAAGCCTTTGACAGGTGAAGGAAAACTTCTTGTAAATGAATAGATTTTTCTTGTTAAGCCTCAGATGTTGAGAGATTTTGATTTCTGTAGCTCCTGGACTGTACTATATATCAAACAAATATTCTGCCAGGGCTGTGTGACTGTACCCATGGCTTCTCCAGTGCCAAGTTCACAAGCATTAGATGGAATTAAACAGAATTAAGACATTTAATAACACAACTGAACAATACTGTAGAAAATCAAGGGGAGACATCCTTAAAATGACTTTCAAAACTATGCCAGGAATTAAATTTCGAGTGTTCTCATTGGTGTTTTATACATAGGATTCATCCGCAATCACACAGGCCTACTTATACAGTATATGTTGAATTTTGTCACAAGCCTATTATTCCACACGTTAATACAGTATGCACTGTATGTACGCTTGTGAACATTATGCATGCATTGGACACACTGCACTCACCACTGTACCTGACACAGATTTGTTTAAATGACGAAGCTTGACCCTCGTGAAAGTTCAGAATTGATTTATACTTAAATTTGTACAGGGATAGCACTTCATCTGCCAGTTTGACAAAAATTTCTGAACAAGTGATGGTCTTTGCTGCTCCAGTGGCCTTGTGAAACAGTGTAGGGAAGCACTGCACACTTCAGAATTTGCTGAATGTGGTATGTTACCCAGGTACCATTCACTTGTGCCATTTGTGCTGAGGATTTGTACATATTACTCACGTCACATGCTACATTTTGCCTACTATATAGCAAATAAGTATTGTGTGATGCCAGGCTGGGTGACTTTGCAACCGTATAGTGGGTGAGACAGTGGGCCTTATTTGAGGAGATGACTGGTTCATTGACTGAACAAACAGTTTTATGGTCACCTTATAGCCAGACTTTTTTGTGTAGTTTCACACTTTATACAGAGATGTCCAGGTACCACTTGAATTCATATTCAAAGGCTAATTTCAGGTAATATTTCATACTTTCATATTCAGTTTCACCATATCTTGTTTATCCTGAAGGACAACTGAGTCAAGCCCCTTTCCCACAAACTTACTCAATAAAGCATCACAGTTCATATGTTGCAACAGCACTTTCATTTCTTTGGGTGTTAAGCATCATTATCCTTAGAGGCGCAATAAAAAGTTAAGCTTAGTGTCTGTTCATGACACATCTCAAATATAGCTGGTATTAAAGAGGGGATTTCAGTTTTAAATGGCGCTTTCACATTGGGATCTGCTAGCGTCTCCTGCACTATTTGCCATTAAGTTAATGGGTTCTTCAGGAATATTATGGATCCAAAGATATGTTGCTGCCTTTCCTTCCTGTTCATCTGACGATAAGTCCACTGTCTCATTCTGCTTTTTTTCAGTTGCTTGCTAAAGTGCAGTAAATTTCAGTGCTTAACAGCTTTAATACCGAAACGTGATTAATTTCCTATCCCATACGTCTGCTCTTTGTCATGTCAGGTAATGTGACCTCTTTTTGTGATCTGAAGTTATGAAGTGAGAAGGTTTTCAATGTCTGGTTGTTACAGGACAGCAGGAGGACAGGTCTGCAGGAGAAAATCATTATCACACATGTCTGATCTTTCAGCCAAAATGGTCCTTGGTAATGGTTTGGTCAATATTGACGAAAGATGTAGAAAATGGAAGACGGTGGGTATCACAAGAGATTTTGGGCCCCAGACCAATCCAGTCATGTTCCAGAAAGTTTTTATGGCCCTTGTCAATCAGGGAACCTTAGAATCATGCTAGTTCACCTCACTCCCCCCTTTCATGATGCCCATATGGAAGAAGTGGAAAATGTGTGTGAAATGTATTGCATTGTATTACTGCAGGGCAAGGGCAATACAAGGTGTTTTACTAGTCTATTTTCAGAATGTGTTTATTAATTAATGAATGCATCTATTGAAGAAAGGAACAATAAATTCTTATGAATTCAAACTTGATGTGATATACTTAAACATGAGATCCGTATGCAATACGTTTCTCCATGTCTAAATGTTAGCCAACTCCTGAGCCACCCTGCATGTCTTTTTCTGGTGGTGCTTCTTCTCTATTGTGTTATACGTGCCAGTACCTCACACAAGGCTTTCGCTGTTGCTTGAGTGTGGTCTTGACGGTTGCCCCTGCATCACATTGACTGGAAGAGTGTGAAGTTGAAATGAAGTGATTGAAATTCCCTCACTTCCTTTCAGCCGAGTTGTGTTCCCACCAGTATAAGTCCCTTGCTTCCGCCCAGCCGAGTTCCATTCGTCCCAGTTTAAAGTCCCTCACTTCCTCCCAGCTGAGTTCCTTTCCCTCCAGTTTAATGTCCCTCACTTCCTGCCAGTTTAAAGTCCCTTGCTTCCTCCAAGCTGTGCTTTGTTCCTGCCAGTTTAAAGTCCCTTGCTTCCTCCCAGCCAAGTTCTGTTCCCACCAGTATAAAGTCCCTCACTTCTTCCCAGCTGCGCTCTGTTCCTGCCAGTTTAAAGTCCCTCGATTCCTCCCAGCCGAGTTCTGTTCCCATCCGTTTAAAGTGTCTCACTTCCGCCCAGTCGAGCTCGGTTTCTGAAAGTGCTGCCATCCCAATCTTGTCCTATTTCAAAAGCTTAGATCTGGCAGTAGCTGGAAAATGAGTATCCCACATCCAATGGGAAAACAGTTGTTGTTTTACCCACTTCCCCATGAATTCTCAGTAGGGTGTCATCTATCTGAATAGCTTTTTTCCCTCCCTTAACACAATGTGATTTAGGCTGGCCTCTTCCAGCGCAGTGCCTGTTATGTGGGAAGTTCACCTGCTGCTTTCTCCCCAGTATGCTCCCCCTTCTGCCATCTTCCAGCCAAGAGTATCAGTCACTACCAGCAGTGTGAGGTCACCAGGAGATAGCTATCACTCGTCATGTGGAGATGATGTACCTGTAAATCTGGCAAGCTGTCATTCACCGAACACCAATGAGCACATAAATCAGGAAGAGTGGGGGATCCTTACTGTGATCCTCTGAAAATACTGCAGGTAGTAAATGTAGGCTGCTCTAATGGGATTTAGTATCTCTTGTGTACTGTGGCTTTGCTTACGTCGGTAACAAATGCCATTTTTCATGGAATCAGTAGCATACTCCTTCTGATGTATCTGTAAGTGACACGGAGGTGCTTGGTCAGTTACTCCTCTGAATGACGTGATGCTTTTGTCATACAGCGGCCAGTAATCCAGAGACAGACCATTTGCCATATAATGACGTGCATTTCCCGGAAGTGTTTCTCTTCAGGGTTGGGGTGAGCTGAAGCTTATTTTGGGAAGCATGTAGGTGAGGTACAACTCACTTACGTTCATCCACTAAGGCTAATTCAGTGTCACTGGTTCAACAGAACAGCGTGTCTTTAGGCTGTGGGAGGAAAGCCACACAAACGCAGGGAGAGTGCAAGAACAGAGCAGGGTCAGGTTTAATGCCACACCACCGGAGGTGTGAGGCAGCAGTGCTGCCAGCCATGCCGCTGTGCCAACCCAACGGCAGGCGAATGATGAAAATGACACCACCACGGCACTTCTTAAAAATAGTATTTATATCATTTTTATTTACGTGACTGTGACTCCTCCCATTATGCACAGTGCCCAAGCCAAATGTATGTGAGAATCAAGGCACCAGAGGACGGCAGGGTGACTTAAGGCTTGGCAGAGCTGCCTGCTAAGCTTGTAAAGCCTCGCTGGTACCCTGATGGGTGCCTGCAAGTGTGTTTGTGCAGCAGGTTGTAATTGATGTTTAAAATGTTAAATTAGACCCGAATCAATTTGCATTACCAGCTAATCAAAGCAGCATATTTCAGGTTATCAAATGATTTATCCCCTCTGCAGCCCCCTCACCCATCCCCCCACACAGATACACACTGAGGTGTACGGCCTTCAACAGCACAGATGGGCTCAACCAGCATTCTCTGCATCTGGTTTGGACCCCTGATGGGAATTCAGGCCCTGTCTCCAGCTCAGTGCTGATGACCTCGTGCCAGATTTGCAACTGTCTGGCTGTCTGGCTACACATTTGTTCCCAAATCGGAAAATAAAATTTCTAGAGGTGCATGCAGACAGGGCCAGACAGACAGACAAACACACACGCACACACGCACACAGCACAAAGTAAACTAAGTAAACTTTCATTTAAATTGTAGTGTACTCTCTATCATTGCATCTGTGGTACTCAGATATTTATTCAGGCTTCTTTTGCAGCATTAAAACAAGCAAACCAGGAGAGCTCATCTTATTTAAGCAGTAAATGAAGGGTCCCTATGTTTTCCATCAGAGTTGTCTATGCTTCATTTCATCATGCATCTATCTGTCTCCACCTGACAATGCCGTGTCTCCTTCTGTAGCTGTTTCATTTCTCCATGCCACTTTCCCAGTTCCTTCTTAGCAGCAGTTATATGCTTTTTATCTCAATTTAATTTACTTTATTTTCTACGCTATTCCGCCTGTGACAGGTTTGTACATTGGGCTGTCAACACCTGCCAAGGGTTATGTGGAGACAGTGCATCCCAGCCTCTGAAGAAGATGCCAATTAAAACACCCCGTGCCTCCATCTTGACGATGGAGCCGGAGGCTGTGGCAGTAATGAGAGGATGAACCACACAAACAGCCAATAAGGGAGTTCCCCTCCTGTGGGGGAGGGGGGTGTGCAGGTAACAGAGGTCAAACATTTCAATCACCTTGGGGAAAATAACACTCCTGTTTCTGAGGATGCATCTGAATGGCTTTTAGAGGGACATTTATGCTGGTTCTGTGCGCAGTAGCCAGGGCGGCTGTGATGGGTCCCAGGGCCCAACCTGGGTCATATCGCATGCCAGCTGGGCCTGGAAAGCCTCTGGCAGCAGAGCGGAGTTGGCGTCAACCAGGGCTCTCATACTGGCTGCTCCTGTGTAGGTTGCTTGATTTGTTAGGTATCTTGGAGCTGCTCAGCCGCCAGTGGTGAGGTCCTGCGATGGAGCGGCTGAACTGGGTTCTCCACCTCGTGCTTCTTTGAATGCATGGTGTTGCTGTGCACACGGCGTGGGCACTCAAATCGGCCCATAAAGCCTCTTCGCCTGCCAGTTGATACAGCACAGCGTTTTTTCGTCTTGGCAAGTAAAGGTGCCATTTCTCTGCCCAGCTGGCATATGACCATCTCTTTGTGTTTTGGATCTGGACCTTCTTGAAAAATTGCCATGGTCCGTAGGTGGAGGTGACATCTTGAGCACGGAGATCAATATTGCAGGCTAAGAGTGCTGGAGCAGGGACCAAGCTTCAGGTTATTTAATTTATGCTCATTAAAGACTTTGCTGATACGCGGATGTGAGAAGGTTGTCACAGAATGCAGTTACAGAAAGCTCCCGCAGATCTATGGAAAGAAGTCACCTGATAGAAGTGGCTACAAAGCAAAGGCACAATTCCAGATTGGTGGGCGATGTAAAAGCAAAATAATGCTCTCCTGGGTATCAAAGAAAGAGGATGGCGTCCCAGCATTTGCTTTCTGATGGTCATATAAATTCAGTGAGATGTTACATTTGTCACATTGATACATAGAGATTGGTCTGGTTTCTGTTCCTGTATGTATTTGTGTTTATTGCTGCCTTTGCCTGGAAGAATATTTTTATTAGTGATTTGATACCTTTAATATGAATTTTTAATGTTAAGTTAATGATTCACCACCCCAGGGTTGGTCGGGTCCCCAGCCTCATGCTACCTGGGCTATGCTCCAGCCCCCCCACCATGACCTTTTCAGGATTAGTGCTTAAAAGATGAATAAATATCAATCATACCATTTAGCTGCTTTGGCTGTAACTGATATAACTCAAAATGATGTTTTGCTACAGAAAAGTTGGTGAAGAAATAGATTTGGATGCTGTATTTGTGTATTATTTAAAAATGTATGCCTATTTAATTATGGAACTATAGTACTCTGTTTACATTTCGCTTTGTGTTACTTTGTTGCATAAGGTATGTTTATTTCTATTGTTGTTAAGGTTTGCCACAGAGATTATGTAACACTGTTTATCCAAATTTGATGACCAACTCCACACGAGTGGGCATTACACACTTATTTAATTTAAAAATAACTGTACATACATAGTAGATGATGAACAGGACTTTTGTGCTACTCATTATTTTAAGGCCTGTAATCTATGATTACTTTCTTCATAGAATTTGATTGGTTATTTAAGTTATGTCTCCGTGACACTTTGCCCCCTTGACGTGGGCCAGTGACACCCTATAAATCACTGTCTACATCCCAGCCTCAACCCTCAAGCTCTCATTACACCATAAGCTGAGAGAGGTCAAAAGCAGAGGTGAAAAGCTCAGGTCCGAAAAGTACAAATCCAGACCAAGGTTTTGTTTCAAACAACCAGTTGAGCATAGTCACAGTCGCAGACTAACTCAACTTCCTGGACCTGAATTTCCTACCTCTGCTCAAAGGTTACTTGTGACAAGCATGGTAAGGGGGACGGATGAATGGCCATTACCAGGCTTCCATTGGAGGTGGCACCCCTGCCTCTACTGGGGTCCTGGGACTGTGCCCATGGCCCTGCACTGGAGTGTCAGTCTGCAGTGTGTAAAGGGTGGAGTGAGAGGTCGCTCCTGGATGAGTGTGCACTGATCACTGCAAGATGTCTGGCTTCTCCTATCATGCACGCCCAGGGAGGGCTGTAAATCATGTCCACCACCCGGAAGAGTGGCTGCTGGAGCATGTAATGTAAAGTGAGGTGCAGAAATGGGCCGATGATGGGGGGGGGGGGGCAGCGGACCCGGCAGTTTGGGCCTCCAGCAGTACCTGGGACGGCACAAGTATGGGAAGCAATCATCGTTAAGGTGGCTCTATTCTATTATCAAGCCCCCAGGAAATGCCAGGATACTTTACAGAGGCAGAAGGGCCCCCTTCCATAGCAGGATCAGTGTGCACTTTCCAGTACCGGTGTGTCAATGGCCCCCGGAGGGACATTTGCTATCTTATTTCAGCTGCGTACAAAAGCGGTGATTCAGATTGGCACGGTCATTTCAGTGTCCTCTGGCACGTCAGCCTCGTCTGGACACCTTGCCTGACTGGGCACCAATGTGGCCCCCACCCCTCAGCCCTCACCTGCCACTCAGGGGTCCGGCAGGGTGGTTGGTGAACCGGCAGCCAAGTGGAACAGGACATGGAACCACAAAACAAACTTTAGTTGAGAAGGTATTTATTCAGCGCCAGCGGGCTCTTAGGCAAATTAAATGAATGTGATTTATTCCTGATAAGTCACTGGGGTGCTGTATCAAATTGCAATAATCGGCCGTATTAAGCAGGCCGGCACATGAACACTGGCTTAGTATTGTGCTTCTCATCACACCAAATGGGTGATATAGATGTGGGCTTTGACGTAGCCTCACCGACTGCCTGCATTAAGATAAGCAGCAAGCGCAGTTTAGAGCAATCCAAGGAAGCCCTGAGCCTCGAGTGAGCGCGAAGATGCGTATCGCGGACGGCGGCTCCGCTCGCTCAGCCCGGCTCACTCCCTGCGGGCCGCCGCGCCCCTCACTTCCCTCACTCTCCTCTCACCGCTTCCCAATCATCATTATATTTTCACACTTGCGATGCACTGAGAAGGGAGCCTCCCGTCCGAAACGACACAAATAATTCTGCTGCTGTGTTTCACAGTGTCATTGTGGCAGCCTGTTGTTTCCACTTTTCTGTGTCTGTAAGCATGTTGGTACTGTAGGTCTGTGTGGGTGTATGTGCGTGTGTGTGTGTCTTTCTAGGTGTGTCCGTCAGCCTCTCTGAATGTGCATCTGCCTGCCTCAGTGTGTGTGTTGTTGTGTGCCTGTATGTGTGTGTGTGTCTCTGTTTGAGTGTTTAGGTGTTTGCGTGTCCATGTGTGTGCGTCAGCGTATGTGTGTGCCTGTCTGTCTGCATGTGTGTGTGTGTGTATCTGCCTGGATGTGTGTCGCTGTTTGTGTGTCTCTCTGTTTGTGTGTGCAGGTGCAGTGGGGTCCAAAATAGCTGGAAAACAGACCCTATATATAGTAACATCCAAACAGCAAACATGAAGCTCAAGCAAATGAATACTGTGCATTTTCTCAGAATCCCCCTCCTGTTCCACTTCCTTGGAGCCATAGTTGCAAATTAAATAGTTAATGCTTCGCCACCAATTTAGGGCTGTGATGCTTTAATTTTTTATTTTTTTTAGCTCGTTGACCTTTTCACTTGAGATAAATTGTTCATTCGAGCTATGGATCATGGTCCTTGATAAGCATTGCAGTGTTCTTTTTGGTGATGCTCTTATTGATTGGTCTCAATGTTTCACGGATATTTTCAGTGTAACACTTTTTAAACTGAAATCACCAGCAATTAAAATGGTATTTTAAACAAACTAGTATCTATTTACACATCTTTTTTTGATCCAAGTTTGGCTGCTGAGGAGAGGTACTTCATCAATCTTAGGTGACACATTAAACAACAATGTAGTATGATATAGTATTTACATCGTAAGTGACTGAATGTGTTGGACACACTTTCTTCTCTTGCAGAGGTCAGTTGTTCATTTTCTGATCATGCCGAAATGAATCTCAGTGCTGGGTGTGCTGAATCTCATTTTGAATGACATGCAAAATGTTCCTATATGTCCTTGGACTGCAGAAGGTCCATGAACATTTGCATTCTTATAGAGTATATAGAAATGCCCAGCGTCAACTAATAAGGGATTATCCAGAAATGCTTGTTTGTATATGTTTTCCTTCACAGCGTAATAAATGTAAATGTGCTGGAGCATGTAGTATAAAATGCCGTCATTCTGCTTGTGTCCTACCGGGAGTTTTTGATGCACTATACTTCTGTATATCTCCTGCATTGCAGTAGTGCTGTAGATGTGCGACATGTGTGTTCAGGTTTTGTGTTTTCGTCTCTCTGTGTTATAGGGATGGAGTGCCGGGGCTCTTCTGACAGCCAGCAGAAGTTCTCAGCCCTGCCCACCTACCTGCCCGTGACCTACCAGGTGCAGAATGCTGAGTCATTCTTTTTCTTGAAGGAGGCGGGGCAGGAAGTGCTGCGGAACGGCAGCCTGCAGAGCCGTGCCGAGCCTTTCTTCGTGCATCTGACCGACGGCAGCATTCCATCAGTTAACTGTAGTTACGGTAATTTGACGGCAGAGGCATCGGTGCCTCTGGAACTGCTTCAGGCGACCCCACCATTGCTCCCTGGACCCAGACTTGTCACCGCCAACTGGAAGGTAGAAGCACACCTGGTGACGCCTCGTGTCACTGTCAAATGGCCACGGGTGCAGGTACTATTTTACTTGGCGGGGCGCCGCTGGGATGAAGAGCCTGTTCCTCCTGAGCTGCTGCCCTGCGTGCGTGTTGCCGCCCTTCTGGAAGCTGGGGAAACTGCAGGTAGCTGCCGCCTGGAGGGCAGCCTGGGGATCTGTGTGGTGGAGTTAGAGCTACCGTCTGGGTGGTTCGGTGTCCCACTTGGTCGCAAAAAGGGGACAGGACCTGGGGTGGGTGCCGCAGAACTCTTCTATACCATTCAGCCACTAGAGGGCAGCGATAAGAACTGCGGGACCAAGGAGTTGCCAAGGGCCCGGAACAGTGGCCCTAGAAAGGGTGGTGCTATGCTATATAGCCACAGGATTGGCCCGGTGGAGCTCGTGAACAATGCAGAGGAAGCACCCCAGCTGAACAGTCTCATTTTGGATGACAATGTCGAGATTCAGGCCCCAGCTAGACCTGTAAAACAAGGACAGACAGTGACTTTTCAAATCAATCGGAGGTCTGGGTCCATGGTGGAGCAGTTCATCTTGAGGTGGGTCACCAGAGTAATACATCAGTTAATTTCTTTTCCAGGGCAATTACATTGTGCATCAGCCTTTATGTAACACAGTTGATGTTAATATGACTGCATGCTTTTACGGAGGTGGTTCTGCTGGGGTCTGACTGTGCTGGCTGCTGTTTGTAGACTTGAGGTATCCCTGAGATAATTCCTGTAAGGCTGTGTGTTGATTGCATGTGGCCCCTGGTGCACACTTCTGACACCTAGCACTCTCATAGACTAACCAGCCACTGCCAGCTAATGTACAGATATGGTGGTGAAGACATCCTCTTTGCTGGGCAGAGAGCTTTGGGTTGAGGGCCTGAGAACAGCTGTTTCACCATCCTCCTTCTCAACTCTGTGGGCGTGACACTCACACCTGGAGAGCAGGGAGCCTCTGGGTGTGAGATTGGGGTGACCCCTCTCCTCCATGGTTTTATTTTATTTCAACCTTCATTTAATCAGCCAAATGATTAATAACAATTTCTGCTTTAGAACCGCGTCTTGGTAAAATGTAGAGTCTGTTGGAGAAAAAATATTGGGGGATAAGGTCCAAAAATAAGAGGTTAAAAGAATGTGAAACACATATGTACTGACAAACGATCAACAGACAACCCAACTAGAAGGCGTCACGCTTATGCCCAGGTCGCAGGCAGCTCAGTATCTCCAGCTCTTCCTAACCCCACGTACAGTAAGTGCCTTTTAAATATTACACTGAAGTTAATGCAATACAGTTTTAGGTCAGTGTGAGTGAAGCAGGCAAATCAGATCAGTGGCTCCATTTGGTTGTATACGGGGGCCTCTCCTAATCATCAGCAGCCTGTTAGCATGGATATTTCCAATCCACACATAAAGATAATGCTGCTTGTTTCACAATGGACTTGGATGCATTGTCCACCCCGTAGCCTCCTCTTCTGGAAATTAGAATATCATGAGGTCATTTTCTACTCTACAACCAATGTATTGTTTATGACATGTTTGCCAAAGGTGTTATAAAAACAAACATGCAAACATCTTTATAACATCATCATCAGTCAAGTATCAGTATTCAGTGTGTGTTACTCTAACACTGCAAGGTATTTGTGATAAGCTGCCTACATGAAGGATGACAGTTATCATGCTTTTATACACATATGTCATGCTCACAGGTTTCTGTGTATTTGCGGGCTCTTGAGATAAAATGAGAACGATTTCAGCTCTATCACACACTGGATAATGTGTATTTTGCCATCCAGACTTCTCCATCTCCCCAGGGTGTCGCTCACACAAGTGTGCTCTGGAGGGTCACTGATGCCCAGCTGGTCCCGTTTTGGCATCTCAGAGAAAGATGATGGTTGGACAGCAGATGTTTTGATGAAGGGGAATGTGAAAAGCCAGCCACATACCCGCTCAAAGTGTCCTTAATGAGCTCACATGGACTGCTGCTGAAATAAACTAAACTTTATAAGTTTACCTGCTGGCCTACGGTCTACTGGAGGCAATTCTGCTTTTTATTTATTTATTTATTTATTTATTTATTATTATTACGTTTAAAATTAAATCCATTAAGTGAAATTCATAATCCAGTTAGTGTGGCCAGGTAATCCATATCAGGGAGGACACTTTGAGCTACTTTAAAACTGAAAGGCTCCAGTGCTTAGCTAAATAGTTTTATTCTTTTTGTGCAATGACTGATTTCCTTGATTGAAAGACTCATCCAGCTGTTTCACATTAACATGGTTGATTAACATGCAAGATTATGGGAGGCTGACCAATCAGCACACAGCAGGAACTCAATGCTTAAGTGAAATCCAGGTCTATTTTATTGAAATGGTAGTTTACATATCCTGTCCTCCTTCACATGGAAGTCTATTGAAGCAGACTTTACATGATGGCCAGTGATATCACAGACTAAATCTTAAAAGAGGCAAGAGAAAACAAAAGTCTAGATAGCCAGATGAAATTTCTGTCACAATATGGGTGTAGAGTGCTGTGCCAGATACCAGGGGGAAACATTCCTGAGAGGCCATAGAGGCAGACACGCGTAAGTCACAGTGACTCATTTTGGCTTAAAACCGTAAACGTTCAGCCACTAGAGCCACAACCCATTTTTTAGTCATTCAAAGACCTGAAGTATACAGCATGTCCCCTCATTTCAATTCAAGCAATTCAGAAAGCATGTTCAATGAACTGAATGGTCATCACTACTTCTAGATATTTCTTTAGATGTTTAGTGCCTTATGCTGTTGTCGTTGGCCTCTAATTTTCAGTACTGGCTAAGAAAAACTGCAGATTTGGTTCTCAGGGGGCTGCTGGTTGTGGTCCTTTGTACAGATAAACATTCTCCAGTGTGTCGTCATGAGCTAGAAGGTTACCTAGTGACATGCTGGCATGCATATGTACATGTATGATGGTATTGGTGTGTAAAGGGGAAAGAATAATTGTCGTCTAAGTAGCAATTGTGTAAAACATTAGCAAAGCTTTATACATTTATAAACATATGCTGTACACATCCAATAATGATGATGATGATATGTTTTAGGTGGGCTGGCTATAACTGAGCCTGAAGCACTGCTCTGATACATGTCTGTTATCCCCCTGTGGACACTGAACTGTCCCTCTGAGTACAGTATGCTCTGCCTCTATGGACACTGTACTGTCCCTCTGAGTACAGTATGCTGTCCTTCTGTGGACACTGTACTGTCCCTCTTAGTACACTATGCTCTGCCTCTATGGACACTGTACTGTCTCTCTGAGTACA
>JABFDZ020000044.1:34526851-34543349 GCA_019775955.2 Pollimyrus isidori | reverse complement strand
AATATTACTGAAATTTGATTAGTAATGCCTTACACTACTGCGTTACAGCAAAAAGTAATATGTTACTGTAATATATTGCTTTTGTAATGCGTTACTCCCAACACTGATTTTAAGTGTATACGCAAGTACAAAGAACTATGATGCTGGGAGTTCGCACTACGCTGCTGCGCGGCGGGAATAGCGGCGGGAGTGCAATGGACTTCCAGTCCTCTTCCTTCATATGTCTGAAAGTGTGTAAGTTGAAGGTAAGTAAAGGAGTGTCTATACTTTTAGGTTCTGTATGAGGTGTGGAGTCGCATCATGAAATGCTATGCTTACTATGAATGCAGATTTTTGACAACTAGTGTAGGTCAAGCTTAAAATGAGCAGTAACTAAAGTAAATTACCTAGTTTCGTTTTTCCTGTTTGTATGGTGTCTGTTCTGAAGTATCTCAACCAGCTGTTGTTTAACCTTAGAAGGATATTTTTCTAGCTGTACTATTATCCATCCATCTATTTTCCAACCTGCTTATCCTTCTGGGTTGTCCTGGCTTATCCTGGAAGCTACAGGAACAACCCAGGATGAAGAAACCAGAATACCCAGAAGATTTCGCACTGCAACACATGGAGAACATGCAAACTCTGGACGGACGAGCAGGAAACCTGCATCCTGCCTCAATGGCCAGCAGTATAGCAGCATGTACTGGAGTCTGCATAATCCTCACTTCCTCACACATGTATATGAGGGTGGTGGGGGGGTGTTCCTATTGTTATTCTAGATCCCTTGAGCTAATTGTTTGTGCCCTGTGTCGGAATAGCATCCAATCCAGGGCGTTTCATGGGTTATGCTCTCTTTGGCTCTGACATGCTGAATGTGACTGGATAAGCATTTATGGGCGATGGATTGATGTCATGTGCCCCCTTCCTCTGCCCTTTCACGTTGCCATGGTCTGACAGCAGGGACGGGAGCCCGTCTTTGTGCTCCTGCTCGCTCGGAACAGCTATCAGTATGAAATTGTTCAGGCTCCCAGGCAAAAACAGCACCCTGAAAGCAGTTCATTATGAGGCTTTAGAAGATAAAAAAACACACCTCACATGAACCTGACAGAAGGCATATGGGAATATACAGTAAATTATTTTGTTTGTTTTTTGCCATTGTGGTTTTTATTATTATATTTTTATATGTGTGCCATGTGGTATTCAAAACTCTCCAGGGCACTGGATGAAATATTCTTACGCTCTAGGTGCATAATAGTTTCGACTATTATCAGCATGCCACAAGTACTAGGTAAAAATCAGTTATTCAGGAAAAAGATTGCGAGGTGAAGTGCTGGCAAACAAACTTATCAAACAAACAATAGATGGTGTTAACATTTTCTGTGAAAAGTACAATTTAGATCTAGTAATGGAAGCTGCAGTAATAGACTGAATATGCAATTAATGTAAACAGTGAGTGTGACTGGGTGGCACAGTTTCTGGGTGGCACAGTGGCATGGTGGCACAGTATCTGGGTAGCATGGTGGCTGAGTGGCACAGTGACATGGTGACTGGGTGGCACAGTGACAACACAGCTTTGTGGCTGGAGGTCCTTCCCCCGACCTGCTAATGTGAGGCTCTCCTGCTGTCTTATGGCCGTCAGTGCCACTGTGAGCCTGACCAGGTTGGTAGATGGATGGATCTAAAATTACACTGAAATGTATTTCCTCAAATCTCAGGTTAAGAGACTACATTTGTTCAGTCCATTGCACTTTCATACTTGTGTTAGTATTAACTTTTTCAGTGTTTCTGGATGTTGAGCTCTTACACTCTCAGAGCACTTTAGGGACATCGTTATGTGCCACTGTGGACCTTAAATATCACTCACTTTCGCAGCTAAGGGGACGGACTGCTTATGGGAGTTTTAAGATGTCAGCTGCCTTAGCTTCGTTAGAGCTTGACGCTTTGTATGGATTTATTCCAGCTCTTCTGGTTTCCTGCCACAGTTCAAATGTCATGCAGATCAGCAAATTTGTGACTCTAAATTTCTTTTAGTGTATGGTAGGGTGTGTGCCTTGCAATGTCCCCTGCCTCACGATAAACCAGTACTGGACAGACAGTTGTGGAAGATGGATAAGTTACCTCAAATACAGTCTTTGTTTTGTCAATTAACAATGCAGTGAGCTAATTGCTACCGTAGATCAGAACTGAGTGGCGGCAGTGGTTTATCTTGAAACAACTACTTTGATGCTTTTGAAGAAAGCCATTAAAGCAGCAGGGTAATTTAAAAACTGCATCCTGCACAATTCCCCTCCTATCTGGTTATCCAAAACTAGAAGCAAAGCTAATGTTAAATGTTAACATAACCACAAACCATAAAATTGCAGTGTGGATTTTCAGCTCCCCCTGAGGAGAGGTAGGTGTTGCTCGTGTTTTTTAGCATAGCTAAAAAATGACCATATTGCACTTCTGTTTGAAAGCCAGTTTGCTACTTCATTTTCTATAGAACTGCAATGCCAGAAGCACAAAGCTACATGGGAACTGTGTCCTTGAGTCTGGTCTGATTTACATTGTGCAAGAATAGGAATATGAAACAAAACATCCAGAAGCAAATAACACACATATCATTTGAGAGAGTCAATATCAGCCTTTCTTTTTCAGTTTTTAAAATATTATTCTCTATTTGCTCTTACTTAGAGATTCACTCATTTGTACAGTAACAAGCCGTGTATCGATTCATAACCTAAAACAAGGCAAAATGTACAGGGAAATATTTACAGAAAAGGTCTGGCTCCTGTCTTATATTTATACGGTACTAGAGTCTGTGAGGAAAAACATGAGTAGGAATTTTATTGTGCTTGTACACAATAAAAGAACCTTGAACTAGAAGCTTGCGATGGGCAAACCATTAAACGGGTGACATGTAGAGGTGAAGTGAAACCTGTTCTGCACATGCTGACTGTTCTCTGATTGCACTCGTCAGATCAAACACAGTGCTAACGCTAATTCTGCTACTGCTCGGACGGCTCCGCAGCCAAGATCAGTTAGGAGACACCCGACACCTCTCCCCCTCAGGGGGCTTCCCCGACGTGTGTGGGCTTTTATGTGAAGATCCATAGATGCTGAAGCATGAGTGACAGCTTGTTTGTGTGACCAATCTGCTGGATGAGAGGCACAGTTAGGCGGTCCTCTGATGTTGTCGTGGAGACCAGCGCTGCAGCATCTGTGACAGCAGAACAGCGTTTTTCCCCCAGTCCCGCAAAGCAATGGTCTGTGCTCAGCAACTGTTACCGTGTGGCACGTGGAGTGCCGTCGACACCGGGGACTCAAAGCTGTCAGTGTGCCATCAGTTGCCAAGCTGGCCTCTTTTACGTGCCGGAAGAAACCGTCTGCCGACCAGCGGGGGGTATGCACAAGGACGGAAGAGACAGAAATGTCGGCGATGGCTCAGTAGTTTACTCCGTAAACCAACAAACAATATCAGACACAGTGAGGCAGGCTTCCTCCACGGACTTAGCTGCTGGGGAACACCTGAGGGGAGAGCTCAGTCATAACAGAGAATTGGACATGAAAACTGGCCACACTGCAGAAACAGCAGAACGAAGTGAAGAGGACTGTGAAAAGAAGAGACAGAAATTATGATGGTTTGCAATAGAGCAGCACTAACCTCAAAGCACCATTTTTGGCTGCACAAATTGACCTTGCAGTTTTCTTCTCTAGTGAAAGTGCCTCATAAGTAGATCAACTTGTGTGTGTGTATGTGGATTTGGTTTATATTACTTTGTGGGGGACCAGGTCCACACAAAGATCTGTGATTGCAATCAAAAAAATAAAAATGCCAAAAGTTTCATATTATGTTTGTTTACTTTTGGTTAAGATTAGGGCTGGGTTCGGCTTAAGGTCATCATGTTGTGATTTGGGTTTTCTCCTCAAAAATGAATGGAAAGTCCCCACAAAGATATAATTACAAACCTGCGTGTGTGCGTGTACGCGCAGTGAAACTCTGTAAAATGGTCCCTACTGGTTTCTGTTCAAATGTCAAGAAAATCTTTCCTGGCAAAGCAGGAAGTATGGAAAGTGCTCCAAAGGTCCTTTCAATGTGAGTGACTTGGCAAGGAATGACATTTAAGGGGGTCTGGAGGGCTGACGTCTATATCAGCACCACTAACTCTCACTCCTGTAGGCCAGACTAAATCCCAGCTTCAGTTCTCATTAAATGTCCCGCAAAAGGTATCACTCTCCCCAGCCATGTTACCAGCTTACCTTCGTAAATATAGATCAAAATTTTATTTGTCAAATTTTGAACAAAGCAAGGTATATGCAGGTCTGGTGCAGGTCTATGTACAAATGCCCTAGATGTACATGATTAAGGACACAGTAATTGAGCAGCCTAACTTATGCTTGCAGCAGTTTATGGTTGCAGTAGAGTTCTAGGTAGCTGTCTGTGTATTCATTGGACTTGTTTCCCAAAACGAGGCAAAAGGTGATGGATGTTGACCACATATCCTACGGTTGCTTATTTTGTGTGCTACCACATGAGACCCTCCAAGGAATGCTGTACTGCTATATGGACATTGCCCTCTGAGTGTGAGGCACATGCCCCAGTGCTCTTATACTTAAGACACAGACACCACCGTCATCCCACGCTGCTTGACGCAGAGCTGTCCGTGATCAAAACCTCTGGCCCATCGGCTACGCAAAAGCAGCAAGTTGATTAGATAGTCAGGAGATGATGGGTTTGCAGGCCAAGCTGGCATCATGGTGATGGGCTTTAGCAAATACTTTCCTTGGCCGTCGTCGCCCAAAAACCACCTTGACTTCAAATGTCATTGAAACAAGGATGGTGACTGTAAAGTAAAGGAGAGGGACCAGAAAGGACTCAACAAAATTCTAGTTAAAAAATAAAAAAAACAAACAAGAGTGATATTGCTCCCCAAAACAAAAGGGTCGCCCCGCTCGCAGCTGCCTGCAGCAGCTTATCTGCCGGCGGCACCTTGCAGGCTGCCTTCTGCAGGAGGAGCTGTTCATCACCTGCTGCCGTCTCTATCCACATTGATTTAAGGGCAATTTAATGCAAGCCTCTGATTATTTATTTATTTTGCGGAAAGGTCATTTTGCTGGACATGATCCAGCAGACAGGCCCTGCCCCCATACCTTGCTTCCATCCCTTATCTCCTTCAGCATAAATAAATAGCTCAGGAAGTGGTGGGAGGTGCATTACCCCCCCGATGCAGATGGGGCAGACCCCATCCCGCTGTGGGGCTCTATCACGGCCGTCCGCACTGCCGCAGGTGTGCAGCTATTAGGCTGCCTTTGGCCTCGGCTCTCCGGCTCGGCCCCCAATCGCACGGCCCATGCTAACATGGCAGCTGATGCTGTCTGCTGACAGCACTTTGTTTGCACCGGGGAGATGCTTTGCGGTGGGGGCTCGGCAGCTGTGAGGGAGCTGTCGCCTTTCTCCGCTTTTACCGCGCCAGCGCTGTCTGCTGAAGGCAGAGGACAGGGGGCATGTACTCGCATGGCAGCCAGTCATTTTACTAGGCTGGCTCGCTGCTGCTGCTTAGCTGTACTTTATGTAACGGCCCGGGGAGCCTTTCTGCCTGTTGGGGGGAGGGTTCGAGACGATTCATTGGTAGGGGGCAGGCTCTGGTGTAAGATGCTTTATATTAATATATATATATATATATTATATATTAATATATATTAATAACAATAAAAAAGAGGAGTGGCTGTTTGTGGACGGGGCCCTGGTGTCCTTGTGGGCTGTGGGGGGTGCTCCATTCTTTTCTTTGGGAGGAGTCTGAGTTAGCGAGAGGACTGCAAGGCTAGTAGTTACCCCCCTCTGCCTCCCTTAGCTCACAGCCAAAGGCCTGGAAGGAGTAAAGCTGGTTAACTTTACTAGCACTCCATCTGTAGGCAATCGGGACTTCCAGGCCGTGATGCTCACTACTGCCCCATGTGGCTAGTACAGTGCTCACATCACAGCAACCATACTGTTACTCCATACAGCCACATATATCTAAAACAGAGTGTGGCATGCAGATGTCCTTATTTTTTTGTAAGGAGTACAGTTTTGCTGAGGCTGGTCAGCACTAATATTAATAACTTGTAAATAACAATAAACAAAGGGAGCCATTCCACTTTTGCCTGTTTTCCTCCTAGAGCCAGTACTGCTGGCTTAAATCTTGTGGCATGGCTTTTGCGTGGTGACTGTCCCCCTCACCCCCAGAGTATCACAACTTGGCCCTGTTAAGTCCCCCCAGGTCCAATTTTATACATATCATAACAGGCAGGCAGACAGAGTGTGGAAATAGCCCTGTGCTAGTAGATGGGCAGTGCAGACCCTATATAGGCCATCCGACTCTTTGTAAATGTACCCTTTTGCAGAACAACTGGAAATTAATCTTGAGTTATCATTGTCAGTTATGGTCTGTGTTAAGTAAGTATTACTGGGTCTATTCCCGGAAATCACTATATGTAAAACTTGGGGTGTTAGGAAGTCCTGTGGGAAAGATGCTGCATATTATTGAATATATTCATGTATGTGCTGGGGGGATGGGGGGGCAAAGTGGTTTACTGGGCCACACTGTCACTGTGATTTTGGGGGCTATATTCCAGCTCTACTGTGTGTGTGTGTGTGTGTGTGTGTGTGTGTGTGTGATCAACATCATTGACGTTATGGAGACATTTTTTTGACATTTTTGGTTTCTGCTAACTGATGGTTGTAAATGGCCTAGAGACTGTGCATGTGTGCTTTGATGGACTTGCATCCCGTGGTGGGTGTTCTACTTGTGCCCAATGCTGTTTGAAATAGGCTCCACCCCCCAATACCCCAACCCCAAATAAAACAGAAGAAACTGTGTCATTTACTTCTTAAGGAAAAAGTTTATCTACAGCTCATCTGCACTTGTTAAATTGAAACAATTGTTTAGAGTTACTCAGTTACATCATAATGTTTCTAGTTAAACATGATGGCATGATGATCGCGGACCATGGACTAGAGAAGAAGAAAAATAACCGCTGCCCTGAACAGTTATAGATATTTTGCAAAGAAGTGATTTGATTCATGTCACATACATTAGTTTAAATGTGCTTGAACAGGAACAGCAATGTGAAAGCCCTTTATAGGAACTTAATATCTGTCACAGTGATAAAGAGTGTTCTAGGAAATATTCATATTCACTAGGACAGTCAGCTGTGCAAACACTAAAAATACCTCAGGTCACTGGGGGGGAACAAAGGCTTTACTACCATGGATGACTAGTCCAGTGTGTTAGTGTATCAAAAAAGTGAGGCTGAAGAAAGGGGTGTAAAAAGTAAATAAATGCATTGAAACCATTTAGAGTCACTGAAGCTCCAAGGCCATATAGCATTGCACTCAAACACTTGAATTTTTGGTGAATTTCTCCAGCTAAAGCGTAGGGAGTTTAGAGTCCATAGTGCGAGGCCTTCAGTGCCGGTTTAGCCTGGGTACAGCATTGTTATATACAGTATGAGCTATGATTGCTCTGTACCTTCTACTGGATGGCAGCAGGTCAAGCAAATATTGTCCAGAGTCTGAAACATCACTGAAGTTGTTTGCGGTTCTGTGAAGGCAACAAGAATAGCAGAGTGCCAGCAATTATTTTCATGATTATTATAATGTTGAAGTATGATTTGTATTAGAATGTTATAGTGTAGGATAAGATGTTGCATGAAATCACTGCAGCATATCTGATTTTGACAGATTACAGGCAGGGATTTGAAAAGTTTAGTTTAGCTAATGATGTCTTGGATGGATTTTGAAAATAAAAAAGTCAGAAAATAAAGTTTTGTGCAATGGTATAAACCTTTAAAGGTTTTCATTTCTGCCCTTGGTTCGCTTGTCCCCCAGTGACGGGCAAAAAGCAAAGAGGACACCTGTAATCATAAAGCCTTTAACAAACGCTTAATATCCCCATAATAGGGTATCCATAAACCTTAAACAGGTGTCATTCACAATGAGGGGAGGAGTTCTGGCTAATATGACTACAGCTGTCTGGCAAGTATAGACTTTCTGTGTAGTTAATCACCAGTTAAAAGAAAAAGTGCTAAGGTTACAGACCAGTCAGCTCCTTTTGTCCAGTATTGACTTCCACTTTAAGTTTTACACAACCAACACGCACAGTCAGGCAGAGAGCAGTGCAAACCCTCTGTCATTGCACGATGTGTGCCGACTTAATGTGAATTAAATTGTAATGGAATTGTTTAAGAATATATATGGATTGAACATCACCTTAAAGCATTTAATTTAACTTTGGAAAAGGTGTAGACACACTAGGGAAAACTAGCCTTCATTATTAAGGTTTTAATGTTTTCTTAGGCTTCTTTAGTTGCATAGCAGTGCAAAGCCTAGTAAAAGCATAGATCCTTTGTAGTAAAAGCACTGTTCTTTCGTAGTAAAAGCACTGTTCCTTTGTAGTAAAAGCATAGGTCCTTTGCCCCCTGTAGTTGTTCCTTTAGAGATCATGCCCACAGTACAAAATTTTACTTTGCAGATGGACATATTTATGACTATATGGTGGGGGCCACTAGTGTAAATATTTCTACTTTGCATTGTAATTAAATGTGAAATTGCATTCATTGCACATTATGTTATCAGTATAACAATTTTATTAGTTGAATGGATTTCAGAATGTCGTAGTACTCTATGTGGAGTTACTGTCAAAAGAAAACCTGTGAAGGTTAAAGACCCGTCAGCTCCCTTTGTCCAGTATTGACTTCCACTTTCAGTTTCACACAACCAACACGCACAGTCAAGCCCCATTTTAATCTAATGACAGAGTGCACTGAAGCTGACAGTATCTCCACAAGATACACACAAGCTGAGGCTCCGTCTTACACTAGCATGATTCAGGTCTGTTCCAGAGAGCATCTCCTCATCTTACTGAACCTTGACTTTCTTGATCTTCACCTGCCCCCAAAAATGCTCAATGAGTTTGAGGCCATTACAGTCTTAAATGTTAATAATGATTTCATTCAGTAAATAAGACTTTTTTTCTAGTGATTCACTGTGGAATGCTGGTATGTCTTAGCCTATATAAATACTTATACTTCAGTATGGGTGGCATGGTGATGCACTGCTGCCTCATACTTCTGGGACCTGGGTTTGAGTCTCTGCCTGTGTTACATATGTGTGTAGTCTGCATGTTCTCCCCGTGTCGTCCTGGGGTTTCCTCCGGTTTCCCCCCACAGTCCAAATGCATGCTGAGGCTGATTGGAGTTCCTAAATTGTCTGTAGGTTTGACTGTGATCAAAACCTACAAAACCCTTTGATGGGCTGGCCCCCTGTCCAGGGTTGTGCCCGTTGCTTCCGGGATAGGCTCCCGTGACCCAGTAGGATAAGCGGGTTAGAAAATGGATGGATGTTAAATGAAATAAATCCGGGTCTCAGACTTCTTGGCCTTACTGAATGTAGGCTGATTATTACTTTAAAACCATATTGTGCATGTTGTCCTTGGTTTTATTTGAGCTGATGTATAATTGAAGATATTTGAATATAAGTAAGATCTTTATCATAGTTTGCTACTTTGTATAATCTTCACAACCAAGTTCCTTTCATTTTTTTAAGGCCATTTCCATTTTTAAGGACTTAAAAAATGAAGCAATAACTCTCACTTGGTATTATTTTTTCCACATTCACAGTGAATCTGTGTGATTATGCCTTTTTTCCAATCTCTTACCTTAGGGAGATGTTTCTACACGAAAGCCTTAGTAAGGGACTAATCACCACCAAAGTGCTCAGTGATTGGTCTTTATCTTCTGCTGTCAGCTGTATGACTGTATGCATCCTTAAAAAGGCATAAGTTTCCTGTGGAAACGTTCAGATTACATCTGATTTGATTCAGTAAAATCTGGTTACTATATTTTGCAGCTTTGTACCATTTTCATCTTTTATGTTTTTGTCTAATGTCCAAATATTGTATTCAGCTTTTTTTTGTCTTCCAAAAGGCTAATTCTTATTGTGCAGGTGTTCATAAACAAAGGCAGGGACTGGAAAATTCTAATTAATTTTGTGTGGATTGAGGCATTGTATTTATTGGGCTCTTTGATTTTTTTGCTCTATTGAAGTTTATGAAGTAATTTATTTTAATGCGGAATATTATGTGCAGGAATTCAAACTGTGTGGCTCCCCTTTTTTACGAACTGTATAGCCTGTGTCTGCATCATGCCAGGGAGAGATAGATAACGCAGTCAGAGGGTTGTACTGAGCTCAAGGGAGGAGGCCAGCTTTCTCCATCCATCTGATATGGGAGCCAGCAAGGGCATAGGGGATTGATGAAAGATGTACTCTAGTGTTTCCTTTATGTCATCATCATACAGCTTTATTTGGTCTTATTTGTTGTCATTCACTTTACATTACTTATTTATCATAACTTAGTTGCTAAATGTAGGCTGTATGTGCAGGCATAGGAGCTAAATCTTAGTAAAGTGTTATGATGGTACTCTGATGTACATGAACTCTCCCTCTGGACTCCTGACTTGGTGAAATTTCAGTCTCAAGAAGCCAATGCCCTTATTTTCATTGCCATAGAGTGAATTGTCAGCTGTTATAATATGATTAGTTACCTACCTTAACCTGCAGGTGTTATTTTAAATAACAGACTGTTATGGGAAAGTGCCCCCCACCCCTGCAGGCCTGCTGTACAATGGATGAAATGTAAATGAAAGCTTGGAGCCCCCTAGCCTGAAACAAAACATGAAGTTGCAGACCAGCCATTTGCCTTTGAGGCTTTTATAGTGAGTTGGGGGGGAGTTTCTTGTAAGTAGTTGTCAAGGCAACATATGGAAGCTTTCTTAGACATGGAGAATGGGATTCAGGCACTGTCAGTATTAATTAACTTCTCTAATATTGTAAAATATACAACACTGCTGCAGAACAAAGCTACTTCAGTGACCTGAATCCCAGCCGTATGACCTTCATGACCCTATTGAAGGGTTAGTGCTGTCATGAGACATTATTGTAGAGTGTAGAGTCAGTCCTATCTATCCCTGTTTGTCTCTTACTGAGTGGGTGTTTATACATTCACTCTTCAGTATTTTGGCTCTTATGTTTGAACACATGGGACTACTTTGGTGGGTTAATGTGGGTTAAAAAGCCCTTTGTAGACATCCCCAGTTTGCATTTTAATTAACTCCTGAAGCCAGATACACCAAGACCACAAAGACGCTTGGCGGCGGCTGCTTTATCTGATCACTGTGAACAACAGAATTGATTTAAAAAGCAAACTCTCTGAAATGAAACCTTGGTTAATTAAATTCCAGGTTGTTCAAATGCCTCATAGGCATGCACATCATGTTAGGTACTGACCTTTAGCCCTTCTGTCTTTAGAGCAAACACAGAATTTTTCCAGCTAGATACAAATCAAATTGAAGACAATGAGAGCAGTTTCATTTAAACCCGCGTTACCCAACATGAGGACAGGGCCATCTGAGAGTCTAAAGAAAGCTACCGGCATTTAACATGTGTCTCCATCTGTATGATTTGCTGTGAAATGTGAATATTCTGAAGCATTTTTTAATGAGCACATATGGCGTTTTGAAATCATTCTTCTTTCTTATGAACAATTTCAGATTTTCTTAAGGGCAGTTTTCTTCACAATGCTGTAGACTCCAGCACGTGAAACTGTATGTAAATCAGGCATGCATGTAAGCAATGCCATGCTTGCTGTTTGTCTGGTATCTAAGCAGGGAATCTGAGGTCGTGTTATAAAAGCAGCACACACAGCTGACACAGCACGCTGGGCCTGAAGGAGCACTGCACTGTGAGCTCATGCTTTGGGGTAACAAGTGAAGCTCTGAACGCGTGAGACACACATGAAGACAAGTGGAAGCTAGTTGTGCTCCGGCTTCAATAATAACGGACAAAAAATGTTTTCACACCAAGGAACATATGTGGAGCAGAAGGGGCTTAGGGTGACCTCATAGTCAGTGGGGATGGCTTAGTGGGAGAGGGGGAACTGACAAAGGGGAGGAAAGATGAGCACAGCGGGATGGGCTTGGGAGGGGCTTAGAATGACACTGAGGTAAGTGAAAGAGCTTTAATGGAGTTGGGGGGGAGGGGGTTGATGGGTTAGAGGACCTGACAGACAGATAGATGGGTGCTTGACCTGACTTTTAGTCCTGGTGCCATAGAAGCAGTTTAATCTCCTAAAGACTGCACTGTAAGGGACTGGATTTGGCAGCCCGCCATGCGAGCATGGCACCAGAGGGACACCTCGCATGCTGTGCATGGAACAGATGCGCTCCACGGCTCATTAAAAGCTAAACATTGCCAGGCATCTATAGCCAACGTGGGCTGGTCTTGCCCGATCATATGGGCCGACAAGTGCATATTTCACCCTTAGCCTGACAGTGAGATGAGGCCTGCATTCATTAACACTTAGCGGAAGAAACAATATGAGATTGTAAGATAGTACTGTGGTCTCACTTGTGGCTTTGATAGCCACATTGAGACATTATCTGGCATTTTTTCACCTTCTCCCTGGGCTTGTGTGCATTTCCTTCAAGTTCTCTGGAGCTTTTGAGCCACCCAAAGACAGGTGATTTCTAAAATGGTGAATTTCTTTCATCATGAGTACATGTTATGCTGTACACAGGTGTGCAGGGTGTACCATGTGCTGTCAAGCTCTGGGTGCATTAAGCACATGTTTAAAAGTCAATTAAACAGAGTAAACTTACTGGAAATAAACTTCAGAACGCTATTTACTAGCAAGCTGGGATAACCGTGGTAGAAGATTCCCCATTAATCATGGCGAGAATTCGATGAGACTGATTCGATCTTAAGACACTGCCGCACAAAATGGATGCCAGTGCAAGGCAGTATGCATTGAAACATATATATATATATACAAAAAACACGCCTCAGGAGATCAGACACAATTACAGAATGCTCTACATACAGGCTTGTCAGGTAGCTTGCAGTTTTCAGTCCTGCATATATCTCATATTGAGCGGCATGTTTGGATGATTCAGATGATTCATTTGCTCATGCTGGTTAAATAGAAAAGCATTATGTTTCATAGTGAGATTAATGACACAATGAATTTCTCCAGTCAAATGATGTAACATGAAGTACCAGCAGATGCTCATCTTGTTAGGGCACAGGAAGCACAAATAGGAGCTGAATGAAACAGCTGCTTTACTAGATAAACCTGCTGTTTTAGCAGCCAAATTGGAAGTCAACCTCTTAATTTTGTGGTTCATCTTTTTCCATGAAAATAGTTCATATACTGCTTTGGCAGGTTACCAAAACTCCCCTCCAAGCGGATCTGAAATATAGACTTCTGAGACATACACAGGTAATTATTAATAGTGATGCAACAATATAATTTTTTTTCAAACCGAGTACAAGTACCTATGTTTGCTTTCTAGAGCTCAGCAATATGGAGACCAATTAGGGGTGGGTGATATCTGAAAAATAATATTTAATATTTTTATTTTTAACTCCAGATAGATAATGGAATTAAGCCCCCCCTCCCCTTCCACACACACATACACACACACACACACAAACATGAGCACACGACATATGGATAATCTGCTACACAGCATTGCCGACCAAGGGGAGGACGGGTGATCAGTGGTGCTGATTCTCGTTTTTTGGGAAAGATGATCAACAATCAACAAGTCAGATTTAATTATAATTTAAAAATAGGGTTTGGAATCGATTAAAAAAATTTACAAATTAATTGCACATTTTCTATGATTAATCACAATTAATCACACCCAGTATTAAAACTTATAATCAAAAATATTTATGCATTGAATCCCCAAATTAATGTAGAATTAACAAAAAGGGTAGTACATGGGTCATTGTCACAAACTCATTACCACAATATATAAATTTTCTCTAATTTTTAAAATTAGTTTAAACCTGTCTAAACCTGGCCTAGTGGCCCATGGGCTGCATATAGCCCATTTGAAATTTTAGTTGGCTTGCAAGAAGTTGCCAGTAATTCAAGCATGTTTGTAATATCATCAATAAAATATAGTACTTTATATTATTTGAATTACCTGATGCACTGTAATTGGCTGTGACAAATTAAAGTTACTTGCGCCTTGCATTATCATGACTTTGCAGACTGCAGCAACTCCACTGCTAAGCTAGCTTTCTTAACGTGGTTTGAGCAAACAGAGTTCACATTGTCCCTCTGTAAGCCTAAAAGATGTCAAATTGATTGTGAAAATTGCCAGTTCTAGAGAGAAAGGACTGACAAATATTTATACAATTTATACTGCAATATGAAGTTATGCTGCCACTGAGTTTTTGGTGGCCTTTGAACCTATTTACCTGCGTATTTGACCCACCTGCTACTGAAGTTGAATAGTACTGTTCCAAACTTTTTGACTCTGGGGTAATTAAACTGTTTTGATACTGTATGTTAACATTTATTTTTGTAATTGGTGAGATGAGAAAATAATGATAAAACTTACAAAAATAGAACAAAAATATATCTTATTTCCACATTTCTTACAATACAAATAGATTTATTGTGGATTAGATGCAATAAAGTTGCAAGATTTAAAAACAGTGTTACCGATTTTTGGGTACCTCTTCAGGTGAAAATCAAATCAGAGCAATAAATTACATTTTATTATTTTTAATGTTTTAAATAATAGGTTAAGGTAATACAGTCACTCTACACAAAAAGCAGTACACTGTATTTCATTTTAACATTTTTTATGAGAATTACCCATATTTAAATATTTAACTTTAAATTTGTGATGTAGAGATTTCATTTCCAACAAAAAGTACTACTTGCAAGCAAGAACAACCTTCAAAGAGACTCAATTATCAGATGGCAATAAAAAAGAGAGAGCATTGCGAGTAGGGATATTAAATTGTTAATTTTTTTAATTACACACCTTGGCGATTAATGCCATATATTACATCTATTCAACAGCTGGATAGAAACACTAAATATGGTGATTGATCTAAAATCTTGAATATTTTTGGCAAATGTCTTTAAAAAGAGAATCCTGACAAGCACTGAAAGTGAACTTTATAACATGAAAGATCTTAAGGTTTTAAGGTATAACACTTAAATAAAAAAAATAAAAACATATTGCAAATTACGATACTTTTACCCCATGCATGCCTCATCATTTTTGTATAACATAAGCTAGGTAACATCAGCTTTCCTGTGAGACAAACTGAATGCTTTGATTTTAGCTGTTAATTCTGGGGTTCTGTGCAACACTATGTCCAAAACTCTCAGAAAATATCAGAAAATTATGTTTTCTGTTAAAATCTATGGTCATACTGTTCTCTTATTTGGCCAAAATAATACTGCTTGTGACAATCTGGGTGTCCTCTTTTTTATGTTTTTAGAATTTTGACTAGATTATTAGTATTGTATTTTTGTAGCTTCTCTTGGCAGTTTGCAGTTTGCTACACTTGTTATGCTTATGGTTTTTGTTGTTAACTTTGAAACATTTACCCACCACACATATTTAATCCAATTTATGGTTGATAATGATATTAATGACACATTATTATGTGGTATCGGTTACAGGCATCAGGGGAATCATCACGAGGATGAGTATGGGTACATCAGCATGGTATCGCACCCAATAGCAATACAGGTATCCCCTGGTTTACGAGAGTGTGTGTGTGTGTGTCTGTGTATGTGTCTGTGTGTCAGACAATTCATTTTATTAATTACAATTAATCACATAAACTTCGTAATTAATCGTGATTAATCACATATGCAATCACGTCATAATTTATTGAAAATACATTTGTTTACCTACAAGAAAAGAAATATATTTCTTGTGAGATACATTAATATATTATCAAACAAATAAGGCAGCAGCTTGCTAAAAATCAGTAGAGTATAAGAGGACTTTCTCTAGTAGTCAATCTATAACAGTGCTGACTTTGTACATGACTTAAATAAATAAATGTTAAGTTACAGTACATTACATCGGTAGAGATAGAGAGTCGCCTCTGCATTTCTTCAATACTTATACATCAAGAAGTTAAACAATAAGATGCAGTCAGACAGCATTATACTCCACAAGCTATATTGATAAAACGGTAATGGTCAGAGTAAATGTTAATTGGACTTCATAATCTATACATAGATTTTAGACCAGAATTTCTAAACATGGCTCTATGGTAGGCTGTGTGAATGCGTGTTAATGTGCTTAAAAAAATAGTGCATTATTACTTGATAATTAATAGCATATGTTATCTTTGACATGTTGCGTAACGAGACATAATAAGTCCTTGCAAAATGTGACACATCCTAACTAGACTCATCATAATGAGCTGAGGCATGTCATAGCCAGGTGTGTCATAATGAGGCATGTCAAAATGAGGTGTGACACATTGAGGCATGTCATGGCCAGGTGTGTCATAATGAGGCATGTCAAAATGAGGTGTGACACATTGAGGCATGTCATGGCCAGGTGTGTCATAATGAGGCATGTCAAAATGAGGTGTGACACATTGAGGCATGTCATAGCCAGGTGTGTCATAATGAGGCATGTCAAAATGAGGTGTGACACATTGAGGCAT
>JABFDZ020000044.1:34502972-34520364 GCA_019775955.2 Pollimyrus isidori | reverse complement strand
CCTCCCTGGTGAGGTGTTCCGGGCATGTCCCACTGGGAGGAGGCCCCGGGGAAGACCCAGGACACGCTGGAGAGACTGTCTCTCGGCTGGCCTGGGAACGCCTCGGAATTCCCTCAGAGGAGCTGGAAGAAGTAGCCGGGGAGAGGGAAGTCTGGGTTTCCCTGCTGAGACTACTGCCCCCGCGACCCGACCTCGGATAAGCGGAAGAAGATGGATGGATGGATGGACATACCTGGTGTTCTCTGGTGATGGGTGGTGTTTTCAGCTCATATTTGCAATATCCTGCATCAGACACCATCTGCAGGGAAGCATGTCGTTGATGGCAGCAGACATTTGAAAACATCAGTCCCATATGCTAGAGACAAGTGGTACAGTCTTTATTCAAGATCTGTTGATTTTATATTTCACTGTACAAACTCCCTCCTCAATGCAAAGCCTTCTTGTGAATATATTCTCTGTCTTTGGTTATCTGTAGTTGTCCCATACAGAGGAAATGAGCATTTTTCATGGAGATGTACTGGTTCTATGGCAAAATTAAGCCGTGGATACTCAAGCCAAACACAAAGGCCTTAGTGGGATGGGATCCCTTATCCTTGAACTTGGCTGTTTAGCTCATCAAGCAAATCCCTTTACCTGAATGTTGTCTGGGATGTGGTTGTCATAGATGCAGGTTCACGGCAGGCCAGTTACACGGACTGTACCTTTGCTGTATGATGGCTCGATGCACTGCCAGGGTGACTAAGTTCTGCAGTTAAGATTGCTATTTGCAGTGATAAGACTATCTTTTTTGGTGTCATTGCACATTTTTAAATCCTTTTTATTCATTTTCTAGTTTTCCAGTCTCGATGTTTGTTTCTAACTTTTCATTCCAATTCAGCCACCATAATGGTATGATATGGTGCTCAGGGCACAGGTGTCTGATTAATTTGCGTGCCTCTGTGCAAACCAACCATGGCATAGAACGATGCTCTAATTGGAGGAGCTCCTGTCTGACACGCACTTGACAGACCAACAGAAATGCTTAGCTCTAAGTCCCACAAATCTCAGTAGAGGTTACATCTGCCCACTCTACTGGAACACTGCCAACTGTGTTTCATGTTAGTCCCAATTGGTGAGTGGCAGATCCAAGCCTGGGTTGTGGCTGTAAGCTGCCATGGCTGTATGCTGAAAAAGAGCACAGCAACATAGGCAGTCCATCAGGTTTTAAGTAAACACCATTCATGTTACATGTATGTAATTTCTGTTACTTAGGAGGCCGTTCATAAATACAGTGAGGGGACACTTCATTAGATACCCCTACACAGTACTAGCTACTGTAGGATCCCCCATTGGTCTTCAGAAGATTTTCACAGCTTGTGCATTTGGAGAAGCACTTCTTCACAACAATTTTGTACTGAGTAGTTGTTGCACTTGTGGCCTTCCCGTTAGTTGTAATGAGTCTGGCCATTCTACTCTGACCTCTCATTAAGGTATTTTTAGCTACAAACCTGCAGCTGACTGGATGTTTCTTGTTTATTGCACCATTCTCTGTAAACCCTGGACTTGGTATGGCAAGGAAATCCCTGGAGGGTGGCAGTATCCAAGATGCTAGAACCACCACCTGATACCAACAATTACACAACATTTGAAATGACCTAGATCACACATTTTAGCCTTCCCAGTGTTGTGCAGCTGTGCAGTATCTGCACGTCTTGACCTTGTCTGCCTGCTGTTTGTATTTAGTTGCAGCCTCATGATTGGCTGTTTGGGATTATCGGGATGTTTGCGTTAATGAGTTGGTATACTTAACGAACTGCCCAGTGAGGAGATCTGGCCGATATTATAATCATTCTACTTTACAGACTGAAATCCCTATTGATATTCATAATGCACAAACTTTACTTTTGTTTTTGATTTATAGTTTAGCTTTGTGAGTTTTAAAATAAACTTTATTATTTATTCCCAATAATAGATAACGGAAATGTATGAGTATGATGAGGATGCATAACTAATTTTGTCTTAAAACTTTTAAAAAAATGAAGGACTGTCACAAGGTGTTATTTAACTTGTGTTATTGATTTCTCTTATTTTCCCTCAGCTCATAGTTTCCCCCATGTCACCTCTTCTGAAGTGAATTGGTTTTAAGAGGAACATAAAATGCAATGTTTGTATAGGTAGGCAACACAAAAAAGTGCAGCCAATTGATTTTATGTATGTAACAATTGCTTTAAATTATGAAGCAGTGTTTTGTTTGAGAATTGTTATTTTCCTGCTTGAGGGAATGATGCTGAGGAAGTCAAGGGGAGCCATTTCATTTTGGAGCAAATAATTGCCGAACTGGTGTTTAAGCTAAGAAAGAACATGCTGTTCCCAACTGGAGGCAGCGTTTCCGGCAATCTGGATGGTCAAAGCAGCAGATAATCTACAGCAAAGCAGAGCAGAGGAGGGAGCAAATCCAGGGCTTCCTGAGAAGTTTTGTTAGCACTGTTACCAAAGTCACCAGCACCTTGTAATAACCGGCACATTTAATAAACTTCCTCAGTGTCTTGTCAGGGTGATGAATAGCCGAGTCAGCTGTGGCATTACAAGAGGAAAGCAGAAATGGGAAAGGGAACGGAAAATGGTATTTCCTGAACACATCAATAAACACGAGATGGGAAGAACAAAAGCTCCTGAATGCCCAGGTGAAGGGGGAGTTCTGTTCACTGCCTGCTTTCATGCATTACCTTCTACTGTATGTATACACATTAGTTTATCATAGCATACATGATTACATACACATTGCAGAAACGTATTTAGCAGACATTTAATCCAAAGCGATGTACATCTGAGATAGCAGAGTTAGACAGTTCCTGGAGCGATCGGGGGTTGAGGGCCTTGCTTAAACGCCCAAAGGTGAGGTCGCTCTGCCAGCCACAGGATTCAATCCATTAACCTTCTGATCACAGGCATGGACTCTTATCCCACAGAGTTATTTGATTAAATAGTTTGCAGTTACGCACATGTTTTGCACTCCAGTTTTAGCCTGTGGGGTTTGACTGGCATAGCTAGACATACAGTTTAGATAGTTAATGAGTGAATCAAGAATAAAACAGCGTGCCTGCCCATTTCCTTATCAGGAGGATGAAACCTGACTGAACTCCAACATACAAAGTCCTACTTTGCTTCTAGAGGACAAATAAAACTACGAAGACTCTGTCCTTTTCTGTCTGTCACATTTTGTGTTTGCGCCGCTGGATCTTATTAGCATTTGGAATCTAACAAAAGGTAACTGGGTGTCGTTCATTAGGAGTATGCTGCATGAGGTTGCAAACCTCAGACCGAGGACTTTATGTTATTTTACCGATCTGAAAATTGAGTGGAATGGCATCAAAGTGTCAGATTTTCATTATATTCTCATACAATTTAATAAAAGCAGATTTGTTTATGCGTTTAAATGCGTTTAGCAGAAAATATAAGCCTTGGGATTACAATTACAATTACAAAGATCACTGTATAGTCTTTACAATTACATTTACAAAGATCACTGTATAGTCTTTACAATTACAATTACAAAGATCACTGTATAGTCTCCCTGCTTGTGCCCAATGAGCATGAAATATAACTGAAAATGACTTGACGTATAAATGAGTGACATTTGAATGCTGTGCTACCTTTAAATAAGTGAATAGTGATGCAACTAATCGAACAAGTTGCAATATGTTGTGCAAATCGTCTTTCTGCTGCTGTTTCTTGCAGAGTCATGTTCAGTGAAGGAGTGAGCTTCGTTGGCCTGAGGCCCAGTGAGCAAGCAGACTGGGAGGCAGAGAAGGAGGCGCTTCCAGCAGGCGCTGGCCTGTCAATCTTCTGTTACAGGAAGCCTGGTTCAACAGGGGACAGGTAGGACTATCCAGCTAGTCTCAAGCAGGGGTTTCTTCACCTCGTCAGTGGAGGATCTATGGGGTGGCAGATGTCATCCCAGTTTTGAGCGATTGTAACTATTACATAAATCAAATTCAGAATAATTAATTATGTTTCATATGAATTAAAGGATGTCAAATATAATCTTCTGATCTCAGAGTACCATGTACTGTACCCTTCCAGTAAATGATAGTTTATCTTTGAATTTAGCTCCGCCTCCCATTCCTGTCCTACTAGCATTGCACAGTGCATACGCTTCATCTTCATCTTCAACGCACCATCTGTGAGATAGGTCACGTTAAAATATAACTTCCTGATTATGTAAAATAGTTTATATGAATCAACAACATATGAAGTAATATGTCCGTCCATCCTGCATCTTCCTTAGGACTGAGTGAGATTTAAATTTAAAAAAATTGGGATGGCCGTTAATATCGATAATACCCACACATGCTGGGTACCACCATTATTAACTTACACTGATACATTCACATTCCAAACAAGGAGTTGTCACCGTGTCGGCGTTTGCAGTGTCACTGTGTTGGTGTTTGCAATGTCACTGTCTGGGTGAGCTGTGTCGCTGTATCTGGGTTCACGGTGTCACTGCGTCATTGTTACTAGTGTCGCTGTGTCAGCGTTAGCAGTGTTGCTGTGTCAGCGTTAGCAGTGTCGCTGTGTCTGGGTAAGCAGGCTATGGAGTGTAATGGTTTTTAATTTACTCGAGCACTTGTGCACTCAGTTCAATTCATTATTTGGGTAACTGAACCAATCTGTCATTCTCTTTTAGTGATGAGGTTGTTAGCGTATTTAAGAGAGCCGAAAAGCTTGCAAACACAGTGCCTCGTTAATACTCAGGCTAAGAAGCACTCCTCTAAGACCTACATCAGAGTTCGCATACTCAGCAGGCCTGTGCTAACAGTTTGTCTTGAGTACTTAATGAACACCATTTTTAGACATTTTGTTTTTAAAAAGATCAACGCAGTGCAGTTAAATATTGCAAGTGTTTCACTTCCAGCTCATAAAATATGTATATTACTGAAAACACCTTAGTTATACAGTTAATTAAATACTAATCAGGCTAATTAAGCAATGGTATTTACTAGAATATAAAGTTCTGTATATGACCCTACAGGGACTTTTACAACTCTGGTCATCTGTGGAATGTTTTGCTTTCATGTTCCATACTGTTTTAATTTGGGTACTAAACTTGTTTTGTTGTTTGTTGTGACCCCATTTAAATGCTTCACACAAAGACTTTGGAAACTAAAGCTGACTGTCTGCCACAGGACAATAATTGCATTTGCCACGATAATAGTTTTGAATGGTGTGCAAATGTTCTTCCCTGATCACATATCTTAAACATATTAAAAACAAATACAGCAGAAAGTCATTGTATATAAAAAAACACTGTTTCTGGATGATATCACCTGTGAAATTGCTTTGAGCTTCTATTGATGGATCCAGGAGCATCTCCACGAAGCAGGAGCCGAGCAAAAGAATTATGGCTCATAAAATGAATGTCACACTGACTCTGCTGCTTCCTAAATGGATGTATAAATTGGCACAGCCTGGTCTGCCTTTCAGGGTTCTTGGTGGACACTGGACAGTTGATAGTGACCACGGGCCCATGCTTTTCAGCCCTTATGGCTCCGCAGCTGACATTGAGCAATTGTGATGGACGGGGAGGGTCAAGGTGCTAAAATTTATGAAAACCTGTCACAGTGACAGCGCTGGTGAATACTCCCCCCCCCCCCCCAGGCAAGGCAGCTGGGAAATTTATGACCTGCGTGTTGCACTAAATCTGTCATATTGCTAGTAATTGCTCAGGCCTCGATCTTTTTCTGTTTATATGGAAAGGAAAATTGGTCCATGGTCTCAGATGTTTCTTCTCATTGTGGTGTTATGGAGCATTTACCAGTAACATTTATACCAGCACTGAAGAAAAGGCCATGTTTATTTATCCCTGTTTACTCTTCTGTCATGTTCTTTGCATAATTACCAATAGGATAGATATTTTGCTAATTCGCAGCTCAGAGCATTGACTTTCAGTACACCACTGAGAAGTAGCTGATTTTTAGAGACTTTCAAATGTTACCCTTTTTTCACTGGTTTAGAGCAATGCACTGTTGGATGATGTGGTAGCCAGTAAGTGGCGTTGAGTGCTTACTATAACGACAAGATGAAAAAGCGCTAAAATCCAGAGTATCGATTTTTAGTCAGGACAAATCTTGCAGGGATGGATTTCTGATGCTGTTGCGGTGGCTGATAATTGAAAAGTGTGGAAATGAAATGTGACTCTTGGATCATAATACTGTGAGCAGAGGGCAGGGGAAGGGGGTGACACTGGCAAAGCATACTGCTAAAACCATGTCGAAGGAAGAAGGGTAAGGGCGGTGCAGTGCTTGGCGTAACCGATAAACAGTTCAGCTACATAAATCCAGGAAACTTTATTAATATGCAGGTGAAAATTACCAGCGGTTAGTAAAAGGACTCTATCCTTTATTCCAGCCTGTAGTTCACTGCAGAAAATTATGCAGTAATTAAAGTAAAAATATTGCTACAAAATGCATCAGGACCCATTCACCGATGGCCATTTAGACGACATGAGTAATGGATCCTGGGCCAAAAGATTACCATTTCCGACTTGGCTTGAAGTGGAATGAGAAAAAAAAAAACATTATTTTCCTAGCAATTTGCATTAAATAAATAAGGAAAATGTAACACAAGCAAGTAAAGGCGGGATACCTTTAATTAACTACAGTATTTAAACTTTGAAGCAAATCATATCATTACTCATTATCTTTTTTATTCATAAATTAAATACATTAATATAAACTGCCTTTAAACTTACTGCATAGGATTAAATGCATAATTATTGAGGTTTTTTAACATCCATCCATCCATTTTCTGTAACTGCTTATCCTACTCAGGGTTGTGGGAGGTCCAGAGCTTTTCCCAGAGGCTATAGGTTTAAGGAAGGGAATAACCTAGGATGGGGCAAATTCTTTAGTCTAACTAGCCTCAGCATGTTTTTGGCCTGTGGGGGGAAACTGGAGTACCGGAAGGAAACCCCATGACGACACGGGGAGAACATGCAAACTCCACACATGGAGCCACAACACTGACTGGAACCCTGGTCCCAGGGGTGGGAGCCAACAGTGCTATGGACTGTAATCACTGACCCAGTGTTTGTATTTTGTTCTTTTTACTGTGCATCAATTATTCCATACTTGAACGTTGTTCTAATGTTAATCCTAAATCTATTGTACAGACTTGAATATTTTGCAAGTGTACTTGCTGGCCGATTAGAAGATGGTGACTGCATGACAAACCTGGAAGGTCAGGATCCTTCACAGCTTCTGCCCCCCTATGTGAAAAACAGCAGCCTTTGTTTCCTTGCTCAGCCTTGAAGTTCCTTTCCAAGTTTTCTGAAGAATTATTGCTCATGCCTATCTATCTAGAGCTTTTGATTTTGTCCACCAGTCTGACTTCATTTTCAGATATTCCCTGGTTCCTTCACCTGATTCATTCTTTCTTCACATGGAATCTAGGAGTCTGCTTTTTGGTTGGTTTCTGAAGATTCACAAAAATGCATCCCTCAGTTGTTTGTAGCTAACTCCTGCTGGCTCTGTATCACCCTGAGGCTCAACTGATGGTTGCTGTATGTAACCTAGGGGTACAAAGTCAGAGAGAGTCTTACCCGTCACAGCAACTGGGCACAACTAGAATGATCTCCAAAGCGTCTGCTGTTAAAATACACGTGTTGTAGCAGGCTGTGGGGTAGATGGGCACCCATGGGAGATCTTTACAGCTGTAGCAGTTAATGATGTATTGTCCTGTGCCATTAGTTCAGTAATGTATCTTTGATGAAACCCTAATGTAGGTTCACAGAAGTTTTCTTATCTCAGTTTTTTGGAGGTCAGTTTGATTGATCTGGGTTTGTACCACTTTAGTCTGGAGTATGGAGTGTGATTGAAGCTGATAACCTGGAAATTATCTCCCGATTTACACAGTGAGCTTTGTTTAGGGAAAAAATGAGAAGCAGGTTTGTCATTTATGGAGGAGAAGGCAAAGCCCCATAACTGGATTTTTTTGTTTGAAAATGCTTAATGAGAACAAGAAAACCTCCTGAGGAAATATTCACTTTTAGGAAGCGTTTTAAAAAATGCTTTAATTAATTAGAATCATTTAAACTGTTTGGAAAAGGCACTACAATAAAACAAGACTTAATTGAGTGGATTACTGATTGGTGACTGCACTTTTCATTGTAAACCACAGCAGACGTCGGGAAGTCTACATACAAGAAAAAGCACTTACATTTGTAGTATTAATTCCCCTACAGCAGGTGGCATGGCAGCTCAGTGGGCAGCATGTGAGTGTCCCTCCAGCGTGGGCCCCGCCTACGCTGTGCATGTGCAGCTTGCAGGTTTGCTCCCGCATTCTGAAGGCATGCAGTGCATGTGAATTGGTGTTTCTAAATTGCCCACAGAATATCATTGTGTAAGTGTGTGAGTGCTCTGTGATGGCCTTGGGCCCTATATGCTGCCTCAGAAAGCTTCTAGATCCCCTGCAGCCCTGACAAGAAGAAATGGTTAGAAGATAGATGGATGGATGGATTTACCATGAACGCCCAGAATTATGTCTGTAGAACAGAACAACAAATAACAATTTAGACTCATGAGGATAAAATTCTATGCAAGTGTCAGATGTGGAAGCCCACAGAATTATCGAAGGAGAATTTGTGAGAAGAAATATTTAATATCACTGCAATGGGTTGGCAGCCCAGCCTGGGTTATTCCCTGCCTTGTACCTGCAGCTTCCAGGATAGGCTCTGAACCCATGTGGCCCCGCATAGGACAAGGTATGGACAAAGGATGGAAGGATGGAATATTTTGTAATATTTTGCAGATAACAGCCTTTGCTCCTGCAGGGTGTAGGGATGCTCTGAAAAGATCAAATAGCTTCATTTTGGCACAGCCTGATGGGGCCTATAGGGGGCGCTCCTACCTTAATGGCCAGTCTGCTGTGCTTAGCACAGCGGCCACTGTGGTGCACCTTACTGTAGTATGACCTCAAAGGTATGTCGCAGCAGGAGAGTGATGCACACATATTGTGACACATATTTCCAGCACTGAGGAAGTGTGTGGCAATATTAATATCAATGACTGCAAGCTGCACCCTGGCTAGAGAGTGTACCGAGGGGAGATCAGCTCGCTTGGTTAATTATTCATTAGAGCAGGAGCAGGAACAATGCTGTCTGAACAAAAGCCAGAGTTATTTCCAGTCACAATGCTCCATGAAGCTGAGAGGGGGGGCTCAATCTCGTCAGCCTGCTGCTTACTTTTTTGCCCCTGGTTGTTGACAGGGAGGGACGATCTTCGTTCTGGAAGTTTTTCAAATGCTGCTGGGGGAGTGCAGGCCCCTGAACCTGTCTGAATGATGGAGCAGAGCAGAGGGGGGGCACTGCGTCTCCCCGTGTCTGAGGAGAGGCCACTGCAAAGGCTTGGGTGCCACAGCACATCTCCATAATTCACATTTACGGAGAGCACCGACCAACTTGCTCCAGCGTGCTGCTTCTTCCACACGGATCATTTCCTGAGGGCCACAGAGATGCTCGGAAAGTGAGCAGTTCTGCGAATGACGGTACTGCTGGGAGTTTTCCAGTTGGTGCCGTGTTGCCGGTCCCGGCGGTGCTGCTTCGGTTGATTCTCTCGTGGGCTTTTGGGATCAAAGCTAGGCCTCCTCGCCGCTTTCTGCGGGGCTTTGCAGTTCGGTGAGAAAATCTCAGGGGTTAAACAAATGTTTCAGGAAACACGGCTGTTCATGTCATCTAATTGATTTAGGCAAGATTAATGTTTACGAGGATCGCTCATTCAAGTGGAAAATTAGGGCACCATTAAGTTTTGCACTCTTTTATGCTGGGAGAGTGGGGGCATGGCGTTTTTGTGGCAGAGGCTTTTGTGGGCATTGCTGTGATTTTTCCCAGGGGGACTCATGACCCCTCTGTGTTGGAGGACCGTGTCCTAGTGAAAACCAACCCGAGAGCGGGTGGCGGAGGTGGGGGGGGTTGGTCAATTGGCTTGTTTTTTTCTTTCAACTCTGCCGGATGCAAGAAGCAATGCCCCCCCCCCCCCACTCCCTCACAAAGACTTAGGCGTGTACGACCCTTTGGACTTTAGCCGAGCAGAGTTTTCCAGGATGGCCTGCGTAGCTAGAAGCGAGTGGCAGCTTCCTGGGCAAGGGAGGCCTTCATTTAAGAGGGGAATTCTGATGCTAACCCACACTCAGCTCATCTAGTCAAGAGCTACAGCCGCGTGTTGTTTCAGTCACCGGGGTGCAGATATTGTGTGACTGGTGCAGGGGACAGCAAATCCCCTTGTATATCCATCACCTTTCATTAGCTTCACAGCACTCACACAGTGTGCCTCTGCTTTGAATATCATCACATCCGAGGACATTTCCAGGGTTTTTTACATATATAAATATACTATTGCATAATGTGGGTTGAAATGCAAGTGTTTTTTAATTAGATTTAAAGATTTTAGTTACTTCATTATGAAAATAAATACATGCGGGTGCTTCCTTGCTTCATGGTTATTTCACCACAGATTGCTGGGGTGGGGGGGGTGTTCTCTCAGCTCCCAAGAAAGTGACCGATTTCATATTAGTTCTTGAAGCCTGGGAATAGCTGATTGGGCCTCCTGTTGTCGCTAACACACGTCACCCAATCAAACCAGCTGCTCTCACCAGGTTTGCAAACTCTGGGTGCATGCTAAGCAATTATGGTAGCTGCCTTTACCCCTTTGAAAACTACTCTGAAGAAAGCGTTAAGGATTCTTTAGTCTGGAAGTGTGAGGCCACTTTATTAGGTACATCTGCCTGGTATAGGGAAGACTTGAAGGCAGGTATTCAGTGGGATGATGTAAGCTTTCCTTATCTAGTTTTGTTCGTAACATGTTTGTATGCATTCCTCTTCACTTTAATGAGTCTGGCCATTCTCGTCTGATCACTCTCAGTAACATGGTGTCATCACCCTCAGAACTGCCACTGACTGGATCTTTTTTTGTTTGTCTCACCATCTTCTGTAAACCCGGGATCCTGCACTGTGCATGTAATCCCCAGAGGATGGCTGTTTCTGAGACACTGGAACCACAGCATTTGACACTAACAATCACAACACTTCCACCATCACCTAGAGGACAAATACTGCCCATTCTAAAGCACCATGGAAGAGTAAGTGAAGCTCTTGACCCTGTGTTGTGCTTTATGGAGCTCGCAGCAAAATGATTCCCTGTTTGTAAGAGCATAAATGAGAGGGGTGTACCTATTATAGCGGCCCCTGAATATATAAATTCACTCCCAGGGACAGGCAGACTCCTCACTGTGATTTTTACCGTTTAAATAAAAGCTCAGGTGTCTCTCTCAGCCCACATAACTTCCTCCTGCATGTTTTTCCCTCTTCAGTTTCACCTAAGGTCTTTTTTCTAATTGATACTATTTGTCATTTACCAGCTAAAATAATGTAAAAAAAGAGAATGGAAATATACTGAGTTTTGTTCTTCTAAACTGAACACTGTATGAAATGTGCTTAACAACATTAGTTCTTGACAGTCTTGTAAAGTGTATAAAAATAACAATAATAATATTTTCATCATCATCATCATCATCATCATAGAAATTAGGTCAAATTATGAATTATCTCCTCAGGCTAAAATATTTTGCAGTATTTCTGTTATGCGATGCTATTGTTTTGATATCAGCAATATAATTTATTCACACCAAAGGAGTTCATTCATACACATTGCAAATTTAAATATTTTATTTGTTGTGATGATTGCCTTTTCAGTGTCAAAATGCTACCGTCTTTAGCCGGATTCATTACGTTCCTGTTTTGGGTGTGTGTTTGTTTGTCCCAAATATGTGATGAAGCTTCTGCTTTCTGTTCAATTCTTTGTCGTCTTGACTTGAAAGTCTCTTTGTTGTTCAAGACACAGCAGTCCAAGTAATGCGGCAGCATTGAGCAGGTGCATTGTCATGTGCATCTAAATTTATAATGGATCCCAGAAATTCCTTACTAATTAGGGGTTCTTTTACTTTTTCCCTTTATGCTCAGAAAAACAGTAGACAAAGGTAGTCTCAGCCTGTGATCATCTGCATGTTAATTAACAAATGAGCTTGGTAAGGAGTTTCGGTATGACACTGTGGGATAGAAAAATAAATAAATTAGAATAATAGGCAATCAAAATTGGGATCAGATTTTAATTATGCACTTCAATGATGACTGATTCGGTTATCATCTGAAGGGCATATTCCTAAGATTTTTTTTTAAAAAGGAAGTTAAATATAATTGCAAAAAAATGTCCTTAAAGTCCTAAGAACTCATACTTGCATATAATTGGATCGAGTTTAAAATGTGAGTTTTAGGGTTTTTCCGTTGACACATCTACTGTAGTTAATTACACACTATCTTGGAATGATCCTTTCCCACGTTTTCCAAATGCCAGTTTGATTTTAACTTCACACAGCAGAAGTGCTGTATGTCTCTGAGGAAGAGAGCATATTTATTTAGTGAGTATTACTTTGCTGTGTCGTAAACAAAAAAATCCATTGTCCTTTAAATGCAAATCCCTAGCATGACATGAGATCTATTTTCTCTCAGAAGTGACCCACACATGTTTATAGACTGGCGTAACTGAAAGGATTCTGTGTTCTTGTCTTCTCCTTGACAACTACACTCCAAAACTTACAGTATTCAACAGAGCAGCTGTGTGTAAGTCATATGAAAAGGCAGAGCCTTGACCTGATCAGGAACTGGACACCGGGGGGTGCTAGGCTTAAATCTCGGATCCAATTGGACCTGTACCTCTGAGGCTCTGACATAATTAAAGTCAGGTGGAGGTTAAGAAAGGAGCATCTTCTGGATAATGGCAGCCTGGGTAATGGTAAGGGTGAGGAATGGGAGCTTTAGATGTGTGTTAGGTTTTGAAATGCATAGCCCACAGAGATGTATGGAGAGAGCCGGGCTAAAGCTGGGTTTTAAAATGGCTCCGGAACCTGTAAATGGGAAAGGATGTTGACAGGCAGGCAGATGTACCAGTGGCTGAGTGTCACCATCTAGTCCAGCTGGAGCAGGCAGCCAGGGCTCCTTCATGCCGTGGGTACAGTCATTGGGTACAGTCTAGTGGGAAAGCTGCTTGATGATTCGTTCATTTCATTTACCAGCCACAGGGCAGCTCTTTTCACGTAAGTCATGGGTCATTTGTTGCGCCTCTCTATTAAGGGTTCTGCAAATCTAGACGGTGTAAGATTGATAAACTGTTATCTCTTAATATCTTTCTCTGCTTGGACCAGATGCAGAGCATTGAACAGCAGCCGGCCAGAGACCAGGCCCAAACACAATTGGGAGAAAATTATGCCACACTGACAGCTTGGCGCAGCATGTCTGTCAATGTACAAAATGGAATGTTCCAGTAGCTTCCACAAATTTGTTATGTTCAAGCTGTACGTGTGGATGTCTGCTAACAAACGTGAGGTTCCGGGTCCCTCACGACCTTGGCCGGGATAAATCGTGGAAGACAAATGGATGTTTGATCATACACAGATGTGCTACCTGCTGCACAAGGAGTGCTGCACAAGGAGTGGTGCACAGGGAGCACTGCACAGGGAGTGGTGCACAGGGAGCGGTGCACAGAGAGTGCTGAACAAGGAGTGGTGCACAGGGAGTGGTGCACAGGGAGTGGTGCACAGGGAGCGGTGCACAGAGAGTGCTGAACAAGGAGTGGTGCACAGGGAGCACTGCACAGGGAGCGGTGCACAGAGATTGCTGAACAAGGAGTGGTGCACAGGGAGCACTGCACAGGGAAGGGAACGCTGCACAGGGAAAGCTGCAAAGGGAGCATGGCTGTTGCTGTTGCTGTGAAAAAGCAGCTAAAAATTTCGAAGTAGATATAAATGCACAACAAATGTTTGCATCAAGGCAGTCGTAAAAATCAGAAGTCATCCAGGCAAACTGATGCAGTGTCCATTAATTCTGATGATGTGTTGTGGGCATTTAATTCTCAGCATCCATATGGTACCATACGAAGAAAGCTGGTTGGTTGGTTCATAATATATAAATAATATACTGAGACTGAGAAACCTGTTGTTACATGCAAGCAAGCTTCAATTTTTATGTGCATCATTGGACTGAGCAATTACTCTTAAAAGCATGCAACCAAACTGTTATTTTCTAGTACAGCCTCACCAGCAATATGGAGAGACTGGCACCATTGAAACCTACAAATGACATCATCGGGTAATTAGTATTCACATAGCATATGGGTTCCGCTGTATGCATTTTGTAAAGTGTGTCACATGCTTAGTTGTCGGGTATGATGTAGAGCAGAAAGGTGATGATGCAGGTGATGATGAGCAAGTTATTCATTATGCACCCAAGCAGATCTGTGAAAGTGAAGCCCTTTGGAAAGTCTGTGCTGCGTAAATCATATGAAGGGAAGGGGAGGAGGGTGGCGATACGTGTTGGGCGCTTTTATAAAAGTGCTTGGTTCTGGTCCCGCTCGTAGGAACATTCTGCCTTGTCCAGTCTTTGCTGAAAGCTAATGATAAGACTGCCTTTCACAGCAGTATGCCACACTGTAGGAATTAGCTTTGAAATTTTCATGCAATAAATATACTTTCCTGTCTCAGTAAGATAGGCATGAAGCGATAAGAGTGATGCGTGTACACTTTGGAAAGTAAAAAAGCAATAATCTGTCATGTTTTTGTCCTCAGATGTAAAATGCCCTAAATTATGTACAGTAAATAACATTACCACCTGAAGGCAGATCAGAAATAATAACTGCGACTGATGTGCAGATGTGTTCTTATTATTCCAGATGCATTTGCATAACTTGATTTTGTTTCCTGCCAAACAATATTTATTACTCATGTGTTACATTTTGGAAGCACGGAGGGATGCGCCAAGGCGTGACTAATGAGCAAAGACCTGAATGAAATACCTGAATATGGCTGCCTGCCTGCGTCCCACTTCCTGCCTCATTGTTCCCTTGTATTTCTGCACAGCTGCGTCAATCACAGTAAAATAAGCTGACCTGCTTCGCACCCTTTGGCTTTCACATTTCGTGCATGATACGGATTCCGGGGTCATGTGATAGGAGTGAATTTGAGTATCTACTTGCACGTGAATTAATTCTGTATGCATGTTCCCCCAGAATTCTCTGCTTTTTTCCCAGCATGCTCAGCATGCTTCTTTTATGTACACATATATTAGTCAGTGTTTGTTTGTTTTGTTTTTTTATTGGCAGGGTGCGCAGGCACCATGAGTAAAATACTCTTGTGCTTCAACATCCTGCAGGCGTTGGTCCCCGTTTTGGGAAGGATGCCAGGGGCAGAGGCCACTTGCCGTCTCCGGCCCTCCGTCCAATGTGTTGTCTCTCCTCATTAGATCAAACTACGCTTCGGCCGCTGCTTCCAGATGATGCCGGCAGCTAAGCTGTTTTCTCTCTTTAATTATTATCACGGCGCCACTGGAACAGACAAAATCCAGATGGTCCCCCATGCATGAAATTAGTAGCCAGGAGAAGCCTGGCTCATCAGCCCAGCATGAGCACCCTGGTGTCTCTGCTGCTTAAGGAACAAGTTAAAAAACCGTGAGGCTGCTTTGATTTCTTATGGTGAGGATTCTATATCTCTAAGGCGTCACGTTTGTGCTCCGGAAAACAGGAGTCCTGTTGATTTACAGTGGCCTTAACCCAGGTCAAATGTAAAAACAAAATCTGGGCCTGAGTGTGGCCCATTGATTAGTGCTTTTTGTTAAACAGTGCAGAGGATCAGTGGGGGTGTGCTGGCGGCTGGCGGGGAGGGGGCACTGGAAGCTCGAAGCTGGCCTGGCACCTCCCCACATGCTGAGCTCCATCCATTAGCTCTGTCGCCAAGGGGCTAAGCTCTGCATGTGCCAGCAGTGAGATTTTCAATGTGACAGGGCAGGGTGACATGGCACAGGGTGGTACGATACCTGTTTCTAGGGAAACGAATTACCGGCCGATGCTAGCGTAGTTTCTCATTGTGCTGGAGACATGAGGTGGCCACTTTGTTTTTCATCGTGGATGCCACACGGAAAGGTCACGGGCACCCTGACAGCAAGCTTACCCGCATGTGTATTTCTCACAATAATGTGTAATTGATGATCCCTAACCAGCAACCAAAAAGCAGATGATGGGGTGCATGAGGGGTTATTTGTTTTTATGAAACTGGCAATCCCAAGAACATTATAATAGATGCCAGTTTTACCCCCACAGGGCAGAACTTGTCCCCAGACATGCATACACACACATGGGCACACGTCTATGCATGTCGGCACATTCACATCCTATGCACCAATTTCCGTTGAGAAAAAGACAAAGTACAGAAGTCGACTACTGTATCTGTTTGCATTAGTGGTTGTATGATTTTCTTAAGATTTAGATAATGAAAGTTCTCACCTCCACATAGTGCGTGTGTTATTCCTGTGGGTTTAAAAAGAGGCAAACTGGGTCCATATTGTAAAGAAATTATATAATAAACAGTTGACAATGTCAACAACAGATCAGACGTCCTTCAGCGGAAATTGTTTAAATCTTGCAATAGAATTGATTTTGCTTAGATGAATCATAATTTATTTTGCCACTGGGCAAATGTTCCGTCTGTTGTGTTTGCCAACTTGAAAGCATCTCGAGCTACGACACATGTAGAATAACTAACAGGGTTTTAATCGCATGCTCCATGCTACTCCCTCCATTTCTCAGATGTATTGCCTCCATTTACTGTGATGCACGTGGGGGCACCCCTCATCTCCAAGCTGTATCCCTCATCTCCCAGCTGTATCCCTCATCTCCAAGCTGTATCCCTCATCTCCAAGCTGTATCCCTCATCTCCAAGCTGTATCCCTCATCTCCCAGCTGTACCCCTCATCTCCAAGCTGTATCCCTCATCTCCCAGCTGTATCCCTCATCTCCCAGCTGTATCCCTCATCTCCAAGCTGTATCCCTCATCTCCCAGCTGTATCCCTCATCTCCAAGCTGTGTCCCTCATCTCCAAGCTGTATCCCTCATCTCCCAGCTGTATCCCTCATCTCCAAGCTGTATCCCTCATCTCCCAGCTGTATCCTACATCTCCTGCCAGCATCCCACATCTCCCAGCTGTATCCTACATCTCCCTGCAGCATCCCACATCTCCTGGTTTCACATATGCTAGTACACACTTTCATAGACAGAACAGGCAAAACATTTCAACACATTTTGTGGTTGCAGCTTGTAGAAAAGTTGACTTTACCAACAGGTGACTGAATGATTTTATTTTAAATTCCCTTAAGAGGTATTTTCCACAAATACACTCACCTAAAGAATTATTAGGAACACCTGTTCAATTTCTCATTAATGCAATTATCTAATCAACCAATAACATAGCAGTTGCTTCAATGCATTTAGGGGTGTGGTCCTGGTCAAGACAATCTCCTGAACTCCAAACTGAATGTCAG
>JABFDZ020000044.1:34477477-34502339 GCA_019775955.2 Pollimyrus isidori | reverse complement strand
CATCAACTGCAAGATGCTATCTTATCAATATGGGCCAACATTTCTAAAGAATGGTTTCAGCACCTTGTTGAATCAATGCCACACAGAATTCAGGCAGTTCTGAAGGCGAAAAGGGGTCAAACACCGTATAAGTATGGTGTTCCTAATAATCCTTTAGGTAAGTCTACAGTTACCATGATACAGTTAACATGGTAAATACAATCCCTGAATTTTGCCACTTAATTTAGTCGCCATGTTCCATATGTCACTTGTGCTGCTGTTCGTTTATATTATGCAATCATGTAGCTTGGATTGTGCATCTTTATGTCCCAGCCATCCTGGTGAAGGTGATGAGCGGCCTGATATCATCCTCAGCCTGAGTGCTTTCACTGTTGCAGTCAGTCTATTGCTTTTATAGATGAAGTGATAGCAAACATATTGCTAGATTTCATTTCAACATAGACTTTACAGAAACTGAATAACTCTTCATGGGGAAATGCTGATTTTATGAGACATTTTGTCTCTGGGGTTTGAAAGATCCAGTAGGGAATGACCTGGTTGGTGCTTAAAGACTGAAGTCTTCTGCGATATGGGATATCCAAACCAATGTCTGCCTTTCTGATAAGAAACCTGGTGCACCTAGCATAAAGTTGAAGTGAACCAATGCCCTGGAGGTACATGTTTTTCCATTAATAGCAGGGCTGTAAATTCTGGCCGAGTTAAAATCAATAACCTTTCTCTAGTAAAAGATGGGCCCTGTGCCTCATTGTAAAATGGTTTGCTTCGTAGCATTTCATGGCGCACCCCCCACTGCCTTTGAGACCCCCACCAGTCGCTGTCTGTTGACTCTGTGTGCTACCGTGAATATTGCCACGCCATGGCGCGCAGGGTATATTCCAACCCCAGGGTCTCCCCTAGCCTGTACCCCCCAGTCCAAACCCCCCTGCCTGTTCATTCCATCAACACTGACTCAAATAAATAAACAAACAAATAAATAAATAACAGCTGGAAAGGGCTGCTTTTAAACCATGCCAAGCAAGCTGTTGGCCTTCATTTACAGAGTGGTCAAGGTCACATTCATTAACTTGATTAATCAACTGATAGGCAACACCAGAAAGAAAACATTTGTTTTTTCCCTGAGGCTTTTACAGTTTGGAACAGAGTCCAAGATTGACTTTCAAGACTGACTCTACTCTTGTTTTAATGATTATTCAGTCCTCACCTTATATAGCTTACAGAAAATGTTTTATTAAGTGCATTTTCTGTTAATTTTAGTTGTCTTATTTTGATAGTTTGTGTGTAAGAAAAAGTGAAATATATGACAATCTTGTAGGCTATGTAGTGTATGTTATCTGTAGCTTTTCCTGATTTTATACAATTTATTGCATTTATTCCAGGGTTGTGTGGCCTCTCCTTGATAAAATATCAGTGTTGTGAATGTGTTTGTGCCTTCAGCAGTAGGTGGCTGACAGCAGGCTGCAGCAATGCTAGTCAAGGTCTTGGGCACATGACGCTAATTCTAGTGGTCAGACCCTAGGAGGGCTTCTGCTGTCTTTCTGACCTACAGTACTTATGTCTGGCTGATTAATCTGTAAAATATGTACCTTGCCTCAGATAGAGGCCATATGCTCAGATAAAGAATAATATTATGTAAAATGGGATCAGAAAAGAATCTGCAAACCTGTGTGAAACTTTTCTTAAAATTTCAAGTAAAAGGTAGATAAAATACCCTTGTGCGTCGTATAATTTATTTTATTCTGCTGGGTATGAATTTCTGCAGAGGAATGCTGATGGGGATGAGGTGCCCTGATTCCCACTGGCAGGAGCCTCCATGAGAAGTGCTCTGATCCGGGGAACAGCCTTGCATGTGCCCCGCCAGCCGCAGTGCTGCGCACACTTCATGCCCCTCAGCAGCTCGCATGTGAACAAGCGGCTAGTCAGAGGCCTGAGCGCGGGACCACCCCGAGCAGCCATGGGCCCCCAGCGGCCACTCTGCTGACAGGCCCGTCCGGGCCGTGATGAAGCTCTTTGGGGTTTGCTGCTTCTCAAGGCTGACAGGCTGCCCCTTACCTGGCCCAGTTCAGTCAGTTTGACTGGCCCCGTCGCATGTATTAGCCCTAAATATACTTCCGTATTTATAACTTCACAAGCGCTAACGCTGACTCTCTCCTTTGTAAGCCACAGCTTTGTACGATAACGCTCTCCACATATTAACATGCGGTAATATTCCACTTGGGATACAATTCACTTTGTTTTTATGGCACCACCTCAAATACTGAGAAAAACACATTAATATATTAAGATATTTTTATTATATATGTGCTAATTAACAATTATTTCAAGCCAAACTTAATTATGCATTTTGTATTATATACATCATTCTATTAAGATATTTTACACCTGTGTTGATGAAATGCTTTTTAATGTGCGTTGGTGTTTTTCTGTTTTTTTTAAGGTATTATTATTATTATTATTATTATTATTATTATTATTATTATTATCATTATTATTATTTAGCAGATAACCTTGGGAAATTCCCCTGAGTTATAACTCTGACTGATTGCACTGCAGGCTTGAATAATAAGATTAATTCAAACAGCCTCCTATTAAATATCCATATTCATGTCCATGTTCACCAAATCGTCTAGATGTGTAGGAAATAAAATTCAGTTAAAAATAATGAGATTCTCTTGTATTCATTAAAGGACATTCTGCACCTTATTTATGGTTTATTTTTGAGTCCCAGGTTTATATTTAAACAGAAAGAGTGTGGAAGTGGTATGTAGAATCTTAACATTATTAAGTATGCTGTGAACACCTTAAGACATAAAATAATAAATGGTCTAATTCAATAATGCAATTCATCAAAAAGTGCAGGACAAAATGGCCATTTATTGTAGTGCTCCTCATTTCGGCAGGGGAAAGCCTATTAGGCTGTTATTCATCCGTGGCGCTCGACTCAGAAAGGTTTAAGTCTCGATGTAAAGGAAGGCTCAAATCTGCTTTGGGTTTGCTGCCATGGTTCCTCTTTGTCACAGTGGCAGCATGACATTTCATGTGACACACGCATGCCTTCTGCTGTATATGACTTTATATCTAACCTTCAAGTCGACCCTCCAACATTGACAACATAGTCAGCCTTTCTGGGTGGGCAGAGGGCTCTCACAGAATTAGTGCCCTGCTTTTTATGTAGGTAAGGAAAAAAAATCTCTCATTTACTGTATTTATTCTGGACATTGTTGTAGCTATGAATTTTAAGGCGAGGGCAGCCCGTTGTATGTGACACAAAGGGACAGTGAAAGAAGAAAAATATCATTGAATACAAATGCACAGATGGCCGGTGGAGCTGCACACTGCAGTGGGAGTAATTTTACTTTCAGGAAAAGGGAAACTAATTGTATTTAAGGTACAGAAACGGAGGGCCTAAAGTGCAGATCCTGTCTATTGTTACGTTTCCAGGTGTGTGACGTAAGCCAGGCGAAAGGACGGGAATGCGGGTTTAATAGCGTAACACACAACGGACATTGACTACTACAATGCCGCGTCTGCCGGTACAGATGCTGGCGCAGACTAAAATACACAGGACAAAGCACAGGACTGGCGAGCGGCTTCGCCTCACAGGTGATTACAATTGGATAATTACACAAGGAGGCATGGGGGAGGCGTGTCACACGAAGGGCTAAAACGTGATGGACGTCGCAGGACATAACATCTATATATTCAGTAAGCGTATAACTTTTTCATCTTAAAACTGTGCTGCCCTTTTAATAATAGATAAAAAATGATAACAATGGGCAGAAAAGTCTCTTGTAGTGGTATTTGAAAACCCCCAAAAAGCCTTTTCAGAAAAAAACGTGTCTTCTGTTATGGACAAAACATGGTTTTTATTTTTGATAATTTGGCAAGCAAATGGCAGATTCTTAAGCATTCTGAATTCTGTGGCATAAGCTTATGATTTCAATTGTCATTATGGAGGAAAGTTAAAACAAATCACATATTACATTATTCATTAATTTATATATTTTTGATATATTTTTATCATTATGGTTCCATCAGCCTTGTCTGCAGATCTTCCAAATATCTACTGATGATGAAATGCAAATGAATAGGAAGGATAATGTCCATCACAGCAATGTGCCTCATTTCTGACAGGGAAGAAGGGAAAAAATGTTGTAACTATCTACAATTTATTCTAAGTATTTCACTTACTTTTCAGGTAAGTAGCTGAATGTTGCTATGTTGAGGGATGGAGAGATCTTTCTGGCTGCCTCAAGCCATTCTATAAGAATGCACATCCCTTCCCTAGCAGTCGACCTTGCAGTATTGCAAAAACAATTTCGAGTGGTGGGTCCCCCTTAGAGGATGTCATAAGTCAACCTTCTTTTCAGCAGTGTCAAGCCACCCAAATCCCCATTTACAAATGCATTTTCCATCAGACAATTGATTTCATGCCTTTCCCAATGGCAGACCTTTGGAGTGTCACTCACACTGCCCAGGTAACACAAACCTTCCTGTCAGCAGAGAAGATGGTCTAGAGTTAAGAACAATAATCTGACATTGGACTTGTTTGAAGGAGCAAAGACTAAGGAGGCTAAAACTAAAAATGTTGTTACTGTTGTATTATGTAAGGCTTAAAATGTAAGGAGAATCCCATTCAAAAATGCTATTACAATACAGTGGTACCTTGGTTCTCAAACTCACTAGAACTGAAATTTCTTATAAGTCAAACAAACCAGTTTGACCTAGAACTCAATCGGAAAGTCGAACTGTGAACGCTGGCCTAATATAAATTGTACACGCCGAGAAATGAGTCATACTACAATGCAGTTCTTACTTGAATGCCTTCTTCACAGACTGGACCATTAACCAAATAAAGCAGCGCAACATTACAGTAACTATCAATAAATAAACCACTAACTTACCTGTACTATTAGAGCATTTATGTCATTCATTTAAACTTCATTTTACTAAATTCACTGAAAACCAGTTCTCACTGCTTTACATGATATTCAGGAGAAATAGCAGATTACGCATCGGAACTGCCTGGGATACAAATGTCATGCATGTAACTAAACTCTTCAGCCAAGAAGGGCAAAGCTGTGTCGTGACGGAGGTGGTTCCAGTTTGTGCAGCTGGGTGAGAGGTCGCTATGCATCTAACTTTATTGCATTGTGTCAGGATCAAAATGTGTTGCTTTAAGCCAGTGCTATTAGCATGTCGAACACAACCAATGACAGGACTGGGGAAACAAACTGAAACACGGACTTAATGCAGAGGACTAATGACAACAATCAGAAACAGCTGATCACATGGCGATCGCACATGAGGTTAACAAGGGGGCGTGGCAAACAGAAGGAGAACCAAGGTACCTCTCTAATAGGTAACACTCTAAATTAACTATACCTTCATAATGTGTTCATAAAACATTCACAAGCAGCATGTAAGTACATTGGTACCTCAGAAATCGAAATTAATCCATTCAGAACTCTGGATCGAATCCTAAAAAGTTCGGGTTCTGATCAAATTTTACCCATGAGAAATACTGTAATGGAAAACCAATTACAGTGGTACCTCAGTGTGTATGTGTGTACAGCTGCAGAAAAGGAGACCACAGCACAACTTTTTTCACTTATTTCTCAATTTATGGGTGTGTGTCTGTGAATAATATATATTATTTTACAATCTGCAGCCTGGTGCTTCTCTGTTTCTCATTAATGAAGAGCTTCTTCCTTGCTTTATGGGACTTCAGTCCTGCTTCTAGGAGCCTGGTGCGACCTGTCCAACAGTGTTCCTCAGACCTGCACTAAATGTTTCCTGTTCCTTTTGAAGGTCATTTGATGTCATCCTGCAATTCATTAGAAACTGTCGAATAAGTTACCGGTCATCTCTTTTTGTCATTACCAGTGTCTCCTGCTTCACTTTATTCTTGTGTAACAGTATCTTAGAAACTCTGAGTCTGGAAGCAGCCTACATCACAGTGTAGCCTTCTACCAGCAGATCCATGATTAAAGATTTAAAAATGGTGATTTGTTTGTCAATATAGATTGGCCTCAATTTTTTCCATGGCTGTATACTGTATATGTAGTACTTACACTGTAGGTATGAAATTACTCCTCACAAAACTGCATGGGATTATATTATATATTGATTTTTAAAATTTCCCCAGGTATCTGTCCAATGAATACCATTTATGAGTAAAACTTGGAAAACATTTTTATGCTTTTTGTGGTTATGCCATTTGGCAGTATATGGCTCAGTGTGTTAGGACTGTGCACCCATGATTAGAGGTCCAAAATGTCCCTCAGTACCAATGCTCTGACTCCAAAAGTTTAACCTGCACATGTGTCTATGTGTTGTTGCTTCTAATTTAGTTTAGCATTTTTGCTTCTTGTTTTGGATTCCATTACACGTGGATTTCTAATCTCATTCTTAATTTCACACTCATTTTCAATTGTCTTCGTTGTTAAGTTAATTCACTATATTCTAATTTGGAATGAACACATAGCATAAATGAAGATTTCATTGCTTTTCATCAATATGTAAGGAATTAAAGAGAAAAAATGGTTAAAAAAAATCTTAGGAACATCATAAGCAGGCCTCTTTTGCAGCAGACTTTCTATAATTGCTACTTAGGCTATTACACAGTGGAGCCGTCAATTATTTAAAAATAATTAGAATACCACATCCCTGTCCTGTATAAGCAGTTATGAAAGATGGATGGATGGAATAATTAGAAATGTTAATTCTGAGATATCTTCTTTGTGCTAGGTTGACGGACTGACACATGCCAAAAGACAAGACAAAGGCATAGAACAGCATAGTTTAAACATTTGGTACTGTCACGTGAACAAAGCAGGAGACTCAAGCAAGTGGTTTAATTATCCTTTATTATTCTTTATAGGCCTGCAGGATACCCATTCAAGAGCTGCACAAACAGCACTGACACGAGAACTTATGGAGAAAAATACACAAGGGCTAAATCTTATGGTAACACAGCATTAGGGATAAGACACAAAAGGAAGATGAACAGTATGTAAAACTTCTCATCACTATACAACTTAGATAATTGGGAAAATGGTTGCTAATAAAACAACAAGTGACTGGTGTGAACACCAAACAGAATATGCAAATCAGCTATTAGCTTTGGGGTTGATGAGACCAACCCAAAAATCAGCCAGCTCCCCAATGAAGCACAAGCCCCCTTCAAGGATCAAATGTCCTGGTGAACCACAGACAGTCCAGCCTAACACTGAAAATTCTGGGGTAGTCACCTTTGGGAGACTTTCCTGAGCCCTCCTTTCAGCCTTGGCACTGCAGAACTGATACATCACCTCTAGCCTAGCCCTTCTAACACTGGGAGCTGAAGAGCCAGATGCTTTTAATGGACTTTGGCACTACCATGGTACTCTTTGATGAGGGTGTGAGCTGCCCCAAGACACAGCAGTTCCCACAGGTACACTGGCCTGGGTTCCACTCGATGTTCGACTCTGGTAGTTCCATAAATGCGAGCTCCATGGGCATCATTGGATGGTAAACTGGTCAGGATGTCGAGTATCTAGCGAGCATGTAGTTGACACATTTAACCAAGTTGTTGTTCAGTCAGTGCAATGGGTTTTTCTCAGTTTTTGGATGTCCAGGCAAGCACAGGCTTTTTAATGTACTCTGACTTTAAATTCTGCTCTTTGTCATTATGCAGCTCCTCTGGCACCCCAATCTGTAGACTCTACCAGCCTGTAGTGATGGTACAGTGGTTCGGCACCACATATGTCTAGGGTAACTTGATGAAGTAGTCCATAGCCATGAGAACATAGTGATGGCCAATGTTAGTGGTATGAAAGGGCCCCAAAGATATCCAGTTACACACACTCCAGAGGAGCCTCTGAGGGGAGTGACTGAAAAAGACAGTAAGGATGCTTGTTAGGTCCCTTTTTTCATTTCAGGTGTCACAGAAGTTACCATAGAAGTCAATGTCCTGTTGATAATCAGTGCAGTAGAATCGCTGCAGTGACCCAGTACTGCGAGCCTAAGGATATAGCACAAGATCCTCTCCCTGAGCCTGTGAGGCACCTGGAGCAGACACTGTACTTGTCCAGGAACCAATCCTCCCAATGCTGATACAGAAAGCCAAGGCTCATTGCTTGACTGTCCCACTAGGATCAGTTGTCTTCTGTGGTGGACTCACATAGAGCAGCATTAGCATACAATGCTGATTGTAAAATGATAGAATTCAGGCACCTCTAGAAACCTTGTCGTCTGGCCCTCAGTTTCCTTCAAATTTTGGAGCAATGCAACTAAGGTCTGGAGGGAGAAGGGAAATACAGACAAGATCAGAAAAGGCACACACGTAGTGCCACTTCCAAGTGGTGACAAAATAACTGCCTTTGGCCCTACTGAGGTAGTAACCATAGTAAGGAATTACTTATGGAGTGGACCGCTTCATCAGGGAATGCTAACACATGTCTGTCCTTCTGAGTTTTCATTTATGGCTAGAATACTTGTTATCACTTTAGTCACCACTGGAACTTTACCCCATTGGCTGTTAGATGGTGGAGATGGATGACATTGTCAAAAAACTCCACAAAGTGATAGTAAGAATAAATGTGACTAATGAAGCTCTGAAGCTCAATCGGGAACTATCCTTGATTATCTGCACACTATGCTGATATCATTGTTGGTGATGATCACCACCAGTGAACATCACCGACCCAGGTACAAGGAAGTTGACTCACCACTGGAGTAGACTATATCTTACTGATCTCATCTTGAAGGAACATTTCACAGCCTACCTGGTATCACCTGGAACTGCTGCAACTGGTTAGCTACACAGGTCAAGGGAGTTAGACAAACTGGAACCAATGATGTTTTTAAGACATAATTCTAGTGTCAACATTTTCAAACAGAAACTCGTAATAGCTTTGACTAGAGGAGCTGGCACTGCTAATTTGCTTCAAAGTTACTCTAGCTGCCATGTCCACTGTTATCTTCCTCTTCTCAAGAAAAAGCCAATGTACTTTAAACCCTTTCAACGCTATCCAGTTTTGAATGTTTTTCTATCCCTTTCATTTTATTATACGGAATGTAGCCTCAAACAACAAACCAATGCTGTAGCACATCATGCGGGGGGGTGTTCCAATTAGTGCTTTTCTGTCCCTTTATTTTTAGTCATAATAAATTAATTGCAAAATCTGCATGGATCATTGCAGAAGGGAATATGCACTTTGTTTTCCATTTTATGTAAATATTGATGTTTCATGGATTATTAGAGGTGTGGAAAATGTTTAAAACACAAGTAAACAGGATTACTCTGGAATATTTAGCACACCATGTTGCATGGTTAGATCCCTCGATCAAGGAAGTTCTCTTGATTCCAATGTTACTGTATGTGATTTATGTCTCTGTGTTATACCTATCCAAAGTTACAAGCTTTTGATTAAAGGGTGCGAAAATCAATGCATTTTGTGTTTGTTGGGCTCTAAGGGTTAAATGGATCAGTGCTCTATTGGCACAGTCATTAGGCAGTCTGTGAGTGTACTGTCCTTTGTCTGGGCTGGAAAGATGTCCAAGTACACTTCCAAGTACTCAGACCTTCACAGTTCCACTTACCTTACCATGCCCCCTGGGCCATCAACTGTCATTGGGACACTTAATGCCTTTTCAAGAATCCCTTCTCTTTCAAAGCAGCCCTTTCCCCAATGATGTCTCCAGTGTTGGTCTCCACTGCTTATCTCTCCCTACCTATTGTACAAGCTAATGTGTAATGCGTTAGGGAGACTATTGTCTACCCCATGTAAAGTAAAGCCTTATCAAGGTCAACGAATACCATCCTCACAATACCTTTCTGGGTCTGGATGAACAAGATCTTGATTTATGGTAATGTCTTTGACACTGAGATAAAGGTACTTACTCCAAAGAATGGGCACAGCTACCCTTTCAGCACTTGTTAGTACATGGTAGGAAGCAACCCTACAAAACCCTGGATCTCAATGAGCCAAATTTTGATTGATGATGTCTCTGACACTATGATGAAAGTACTGTCTCTCAGGCATGAGCACAGACACAGCTACAGCACCTGTTAATCTGTGACAGGAAGTAACCCCGCTGAATCATGGAAAAGGTTGACCTAGTGTTTACTAGTGCTCTGCAGCTGAAGCAACGGTACATCTGCTATTCTGTCAGAAAAAGCACTCTCGTGTCACTCCCCATCCTTATCTCTCTTCACTGGTTCCCTGTTGGTCCTCACATAGTGTCCTTGGTGCTGGCATAGAGATACATTAATGGACAGGCACCCATCTCCATCAAAAGGCTCCTAAAGACCTATGTCCCATCTTGCACCTTTTGATCAGCAAACCAACACTGCTTGGAGCTCCTTCAATCATGTGAGAAGCGTCACTCCAGACAGCTTTCATGTGTTGTTCCTCATGTTGGAATGAGTTACTACATTCGTGAACTACATCCTGTAATAATGAATCTAACTTCAAGAAATGCCTTATGACCCATCTGTCCCATAGGTTCCTCTACTAACCTGATTTTCGATTTTTTCTTTAAATTGCAATGACTGGCTCATGAATAGTCTTATTAGGTTCTTACTTTGTTCATAGTTACAGTACTGTGCAAATCTTAGGAAGGGAGATATGTAAAGCTTTTTATAGAGTTAGTGTGTGATAACATACAACTTTAGTAGGAATGCATGTGAATTTTGTGTTTCTTACTAACAGTTTCTATTGCTATTAAAATATTCTAATAAAAGACATGTATCAGGCCTCCGCATTCAATTGGTTTAATTATACATGAGAAAATTCATGTTATATTATCAGAACACAAACTGAATGAATAAACAGAAAAAGGATATTTCCTTTTAAAATACTCATTCTAGTTCCATTGAAATACTGTCCATGATTCATATGCATTGTACATCAATGTAGAACTTATAAATGTTTCACAAAATATCATATAGTCTAAAAAAATCTTTTACATAAATAAAGCACATATGAATGATGACACATTTTGTATCGGTTGTACGTGAATGTAGGACATATGTTTGATGGTACATTAATTTCATGTACATCAATAAAAGACATATATGTCTAATGACAGATAAAGATAATATTGATTGTATATTCATTTTGAGCGTAATATTAAAAACTTATATGATTTGGGTAAAACATATAAGAATAAAATGTTATTTTTAAGAAACTTTTCTGTGTGGGTGGTAGCAACCAGCAAAGCAATACAGTTCTGTTTTTGATGCCTCCCTGTCATTGCTTGCTGGCTTGGCTGTACTGCATGCTAGTCACTGCAGAGAAGAGTATAGCGCTAGCACAATTAGCTGTGTTGAGGTTCGGGGGTCTACATCCTCATACACAGCCTTGTGGTAACTGGGATAAACCTGATCACCACCCATTTGCAAATAGCGATATTCATATGATAACAACACAACAATCCTGCAGTTGTTGCTGGGTTAAGAAAACGTGTGAAAACTCCCCTAAGCAAGAACACTTGTCTGGGCTTTGTTTACACTGATTGAGGAGCTGAAACCTTTTATTTTGTGATGTGAGAGCGTTTTTACTGAGGAAAAGCAATAAAAATATATTGCTTCAGATCATAGGCAACTGCGAATTTGGGTAAGCAGTAACTTTGCAAATTACAAAATATCACTTGTTTTCTAATTTTGATAGCTACTGTAAAAACTTATCTTTATAAAAATACGCAAACTGGTGTTGTTCCTTAAGCATTGTTTCACTGCCTTTATGAGACTTTTATGGAAGTATAAGACTACAAAGCAATAATTTTATTTAACTTGTCGTTTCTCAAAATACATCTCGTAAAAATCGCATAAAATAGTATAGATTGTATTTGCTGAAAATACATAAAATACAAAGTACAGGGCTGTTGTCACAAAGGCAAGGGACTCCCTGGATGGGATGTCAATCTAGCGCAAAGAACATACACAATGTCAATTACAGTTATTTTAATCCATTTATTTGTGTGATGATCCGGGGGCGTGCAGGGCGGACAGAGGACAAACCAAGCGGGAATACGAAGCGAACGAAGGTTTAATCACGCACAACAGACATAAACACGTTTATGCCGCATCTGCCGGAACAGACGCTGGCGCAGACTTAAATACATGAAACATGCCACATGACAGGCTAGCGGCAGCGCCTCACAGGTGAACACAATCGGGAATCACACGAGGCAACGAGCTGGGCGTGGCACACGAAGGGCTGGAACGGGACGGACGACGCGGTACGTTACAATTTGGATTATTGGAACAGATATTACTATAATTTGACCTACTGTAGGCCATTTCCAATGAAAACCAAGCTCCCATAATATATGATGCAAATCTTTGGTATCTAGATAAATTACGTGTTAATATTAAAAGAAATATTGTGTTTTAGAAGGTAATATTTCACTTTTTATTCCAGCATTATCAACAAAGTGTGTTATACTGATTAAATTTCAATATACCGAAATTCATATTTTAGATATGTGATATGTAAAACCCAAGAATGATTGATATGAAAAATTTGATATAAATGCCCTAGGATTATGTCAGGGAGTCATAAAACACAGACTTTGGTTCCAGAACTGCCCTTCCAGAAAGTATGAATTGCATAATTCAGTATAGAATTTAGTAATGTAGCAAAGGTGGTTTTAGATGGCAGTGAAGCACATTGCTTTTGTTGGTTGGTCATCAAAATATCACACCCACATTGAGCTTCATTCATAGTGATGACTGTGTCATTGCTTCAGTCATGCAATATGCATCATAGCAATAAATGAATGAATACACACTTCCCAGCCAAAAAATGTTTCCATTTGCATTTTTGGTTGGACCGCCTTTAGCCTTGATTATGGCGCACATTTGTCATGGTATTGTTTCCACAGGCTTAAGCAACATCTCACCCTTTATTTTAATCCATATTTGCATTAATTTCTCACCGAGATTAACCACGTGAGTTGAACCACTCCATAAAGCCTCCAAAAGACCATCAATGAGGTTAAGGGCACAACTCTGTGGTGACCAAGTCATGCGTGAAAATGATTCCTCATGCTTCCTGGACCACTCTTTGATAGTCCGAACCCAATGAATCTTGGCACTCTTCTCCTAGAATATGCCCATGCTAACAGGGAAGAAAAAAATCCATTGATGATGGACGGAGGTGTAACCTGGCCATTCAGTAGATTCAGGTACTCAGCTGACTTCATTTTATTGCTGCATAACGTAGCTGAGCTGTAATAATGATCCAGTCATTGGCTCTTAAGCATTTGCTGATATAAATTCAAATGGCGACTTTTCTTTTGGCTGGACAGTGTAGATAACAGAATTTAGAGAACAGTGTGTAAATATAATTCATATATCTCTTTATTCAGCCAAAATGTAAGAAATTACTGAGCACAATAGCAAAAATCAATTCCTGGATACAAATGACAAACCTTAGGTCACCAAGAAAGTTGAGAATGTGACTTGCATGAAGGGGTCCTTGGTCTCTCTTGTGACATCCCCAGATCTGCTGTCATACTTGGCTGCGACAGAGACCTGCCATTCCCTAGCATGAGAGCCATGTCAAACCCCATTCTAGGTGCAGAGTGCCTGCCATCCAGCCCAAGGCTCAAGCGATGGCACTGTCTACACTAGATTAGTCCTTTGGAATCTCAGGGGGATTTACTTTGTCGATCTCTGTATTGGCAAAGTCTGGCCCAGTTCACAGATTATGTTACTCATATCTCCATACTGTATAAGCTGCCATTGCCCTCTGTGCCCCTGCATGTTCATTGGTGGTTTACCAGAATGTACCTCTGTTCTATAGTCATTGTGACTTGCACCTCCCTCACCTTGATAAGCTGCCAACTTTGTAACTTTTAAAGTTTGCTCTTTAAGTTTTCAATAATCCCTTTTTGCAAGTTATCTATACAATTCCAAAAATACCTATACAGCTTGCGTATGAAATCTCACTTGTTATCCGTGAGTTTTGTGTTTCAGAGGGTTTGTGTTTAAAAATATGTTGGTTGAGAAGTAGCTTATAATACTCTTTCAGGAGAAGAAAAGGAAGCAGGGAGAAGCAGGACCTTGGTGGTATATCACCCGAAGTAGTGGGGCTCTTACCTGCAGCTGGTGATAAAGGATTGTGTCCTTTGGCTACAAGCCCCCGGTGATTGTATGTTACACATTTGCCACAGCCAACTGGGTCATTGTGTGCAAAATACCATTTTTGATTCTTATTAGCTTCAAGGAGACTAAAATAAACATAAGGTTCTAAAATACAGGTATTAAATACAGCAATAGACCTAGCAATGGTTTATGGACCTTCTACAAGTGATAGAAATGGGTAGTTCATGACATACAGTTTGCAGTGGATTGCACACATTATTATCACTCTGACCAGGAATGACTTTTATTATAACTCAGTGTAATAGTGTAATGCCACATTATAAATCTCCAATGGAACTAAACAAAAAACGCTTCCAAAAAGGTCAGTCGTTTTATAGAAATGTTGGCAAAGTGGAAAAATGGGACAGAATTAACTTGTCTTTGGAAATAAGTAAAGGACAACTTTCTAGCTTGGTGACTCCGTTCCATTGTTTTTTTTTTTGAGGGAACAATACTATAGTTTTGCTTGGAGAAGATGCTAGTTTTTTATGATTCCTGCAGAGGAATTGTGATAAGATTTAAGATACAGTACTATTGACTAGCCTAACAAATTTTCAAGCACAATCTTTTTGTCAGAAAGGCAGTGAGTTGGTAACCCCCCAGGCCAACACGTGGTCCAGTTCTACCCTCAGGAAACACCCATCTATCTGCTACAGCCAGGTGTTACGTGAGTGTCCCCCTGGCCTGTTCCTGCCACTCAGGTAATCAGTAATCAGGATCTTTCAAGCCAGATCTCCCTCAGGGAATTGCACCACAGGCCATAGTTTCCTCACAATGCAAATAATGTACTTCATTTGAGCAACCGCTCATTCGACAAACCAGTGGTACCCAAAGATTCTCCAAAGAGACACAGTGCCAAAAGAGTCCGGTATTCATCTCAGATCACTGGATAGGTTCTGTTTCTTGCAGCCAAACAGCAAAACTGGGACCAATAGGATTTGAACTTTTGTCTTCTTACAAAGATATCAGGAGTACTACACTCCACTTTCCAGTAATCTCATGACTTCTCATGCTCTGCTAATCTGTCTACCGATCTTATAGGAATAGCCATCAGTGACAGGAATGTTTCTGCGAAGGTAAGTGAACCTCTTGATGTGGTTGACATTCTCTCCGCAGACAGAGACACTCCTGATGACTGTGCCCAAAAGATCATTAAAGGCCTGGAACTTGGTTTTTATCCAGCACACTCTCAAGCTCAGACACTCAGACTTCTCACTCAGTCTCTCAAGAGCCCCAATCAGAGCTCCATTGATACTGCAGAGATCACAGCATTGTTGACAAAGCCAAGATCAGTGAATCTTTCTTCACCAACAGATGCTCCTCAGCCACTGGACCCCATGACCCTGCCCAACACCTAGTCCATGTAGGCATTGAATAGAGTAGAAACAAAAACATACCCCTTATGAACCTCAGAATCAACTGGGAAGAATTCTAACCCCAACTTGGCACAGCACTGTGCCAATGTATAGGCCTGCTAAGACATCAAACAACTTTGGGGGATCTTGAAAAGTCTCAGGATGTCCCTCAGGGCAGCTTGATCAACTGAGTTGAATGCTTTACAAGAATTAACAAAGAAACTATGCCAATATTTGTGTTTGTGGTCAACAAGAACCCTCAGTTCCAGGATGTGGTTGATGGTAGACTTTATTGGTGTAAAACCAGATGGCTCTGGTCACTGGTAGGCGAGCAAGTGATCATGGATCCTATTGAGAATGACCCTAGCAAGGACCTTACCCGGCACTGAGAGCAGTGTTATCCCCCTATTGTTACCTCAGTCTAGGCAATCACCCTTCCCTTTCCAGATAGGGACAACAAAGTTCCTATGCCATGTGATGATGCCTGTGTCCCAAATGGAAGCAAAGATAGCCTGCAATGCATGGAGGACAGCCTTACCACCAATCTGGAGAAGTTGACCCTGGATACCACAGATTCCTGTGGCCTTCCCTAGCCCCAGCTGATTCACCACCCATGCAACTACAAGCCTCAAGATCTGCTGACCCAGAGATGTCCAATGTCCTAGCCGGTGGATCGGCTTTAAACAACTGCTCAAAGTAGCCAGCCAAGCAATTCACAACTGCAGAATCATCCATAAGGACCATTCCATTATCCACCCTGACTGCGTGGTTCCGAGGAACGGATTTGGATGCGCATAATGTATTGATTCCTTTGTTTGATCTGGGTTGATAGACTCTATACCCAAAAACAATGTATCACTTGCTCACAGGTCTCTCAGACAAACACCTCCTTATCTGCCCTCAGAGCTCTCGCAGCAGCCTGGAGTTGCCATCAAGCCTAGTACTGCAACTTCTGTTGATAATATCATTGGTACCCTGCAAGATGAAACATCTCCTTCTGGGAGCACTGGCAATACTAACACAACCCTCAGTAACCCTCAGGGTCTTATTGCAGGAGGTCTCCCATATCACATTAGAATTGGCAGCCGCACCAAATTCACTAACACACAAATTGCATGCAGACTTTAACAGCCTGATCTGGGAGTCTGGAAGGCCCAGCCTACTGGACCGAAGCTGAATCTTCAGAGTAGCGACAACAGATCTGTAATCAGAATACACAAACTGGGCACTTCCATAGACCCTACAGTTTGGTAGGGGCCTCCGGCATCTGCCCTCAAGGACATGATCGATCTCTTTCGCACTACCAACATTGGAGTAACATGAATGCCCCCTCATTAACCCCGTGTGGAATCCCCATGTGATCAGCTGTTTCTGGTTGTTGTCATTAATCTTCAGTATTTAGTCCACGTTTCAGTTTGTTTCCCCAGTCCGGTCATTGTATTGACCGTCTGCGTTTTGCCTGCCTTTCCTGTAATTAAACCCCATATTCCCCGATACTCTGACGTCTGCACCTTCGTCATTGTTCCGTCCCTGCTCGCCACGACAATATTATTATAATTAAATGATTATTAATATTAAAACAATTAATAAGAAATATTTATTTTAAAATGTACTGTTACTGTCTGTCATTGTCTAAATGTATTTTTACTGTCGAAATAGATTTATTCAGGCAGAGACTGAAGTGTTATCCTTTGTTTCCGGAAAGAGATATGCCGCGTGACTCATTTCCTTGCAAATACAAATTATTGTAGGTCGGCGTTTACGGTTTGACTTCTGAGATTCAGATCAAACTGTAGGTAATTTTTTTCGAACTGGTTGGTTCGACTTTTAAGAAATTCAAGTTTGAGAACTGAGGTACCACTGTATATCAATCATTCTACACACACACACACGCACACATATACTGTATAAGGGAGAAAATACCTTGTTGATGCTAGAGGTCAGAGGAGAATGGGCTGACTGATTCAAGCTGATAGAAGAGCAACGTTGACTGAAATAACCACTCATTACAACAGAGGTATGCAGCAGAGCATTTGGGAATCCACAACACATACAACCTTGAGTCCGATGGGCTACAACAGCACAAGACCCCACCGCGTACTACTCATCTCCACTACAAATAGGAAAAAGAGGCTACAATTTGCACGAGTTCACCAAAATTGGACAATTGAAGACTGTAAAAATGTTGCCTGGTCTGATGAGTCTCGGTTTCTGTTGAGACATTTAAATGGTAGAGTCAGAATTTGGCGTAAACAGAATGAGAACATGGATCCATCACGCCTTGTTACCATTGTGCAGGCTGGTGGTAGTGTAATGGTGTGGGGGATGTTTTCTTAGCACGCTTTAGGCCCCTTAGTGCCAATTGGGCATCGTTTAAATGCCACGGGCTACCTGAGCATTGTTTCTGACAATGTCCATCCCTTTAAGACCACCATGTACCCATCCTCTGATGGCTACTTCCAGCAGGATAATGCATCATGTCATAAAGCTCAAATCATTTCAAATTGATTTCTTGAACATGACAATGAGTTCACTGTACTAACATGGCCCCCACAGTCATCAGATCTCAACCCATTTGAGCATCTTTGGGATGTGGTGGAACGGGAGCTTTGTGCCCTGGATGTGCATCCCACAAATCTCCATCAACTGCAAGATGCTATCCTATTAATATGGGCCAACATTTCTAAAGAATGCTTTCAGCACCTTATTGAATCAATTGCCACGTAGAATTAAGGCAGTTCTGAAGGCAAAAACACCGTATTAGTATGGTGTTCCTAATAATCCTTTAGGTGATTGTGTATATGTATACACACCTTTGCCCTTATTGGCTGAAGAGTTTAGTTACAGGCATGACGTACAGTATGTATCCCAGTCAGCTCCGATGCGTAATCTGCTATTTCTCCCGAATATCACATAAAGAAGTGAGAACAGGTTTTCAGTTAATTTACCTGGTAAAATAAAGTTTAAATAAATCACACAAATGCTCTAATAGTACACATAAATTAGTGGTATAGTTATTGTTAGTTACTGTAATGTTGTGCTGCTTTAATTGGTTAATTGTTCAATCTGTGAACAAGGCATTCAAGTAAGAATTGCATTGTAGTATGACTCATTTACTATCGCATGCAATTTATATTAGGTCAGCTTTCACGGTTCGACTTCTGATATTCATATCGCATTCTAGGTCAAATTGGTTTGTTCGACTTTCAGAAAATTCAAGTTCAAGTTCTCAAGAACCGAGGTACCACTGTATATGTGTGTGTATATATAATACATAAATACAAGACAAACCATATCTTTGGAAAAATCTTTCAAGTTCATTATCAGAATTGATAACATGTACATAAAAGGACATTTGGATTGCTGAAAATGTATTTCAGATATTTAGATAAGTCAATTGGACCACTACAATACGGCCCTCTAAAGGTTGCAGCATTCTTTGTGGAATGTTGTATGTTACGTAACTGCTATGTGTAATGGATGCCTGTTGGACATAAATAAGGAGACATTGGAGGACTTTATAAGGCATGATACTGAACTGCGTGTGCTGGCAGCAGCACAAGGTAAGGAGGGTTCAGCTGGTGGTGGAGCTGAATTGTCTGTAGCCTGGTAAGGAATCTTATTGTGAGATGGAGAAAAATAACAACCCTATTTCCTTTTATTGGAACATTTTAAAACACCTTAAAACTCTAGGTTGTGTTTTACATTAATAAAAATTGCACTTTTATTTATTTTTGAGAACTACAGACCCAAAATTAAAATAAAAAACCCACCAACATAGTTAAGTGTTCGTTCCCAGCCACTGCTCTCATTCAGCAGCGAGTTGCTATTTACTTCGTCTTCATCATACTGCTTTCATCATTGAGTGGATGATCTGATGATGCCAGAAAACGAGGATACACTCACTGCTATCTCATTCCAAACCAGCTTCAGCTCAAAAGGCTTAGTTGTAACAGTGGTGCTCCCATAGATGATTTGCTCATGCATTTTCACCACATACACAAGCATGCATATGCACGTCTGTTTCCGCAGGTAAAAAGTGATCTTGTTTGCTGGGCAAATGCTTCATTGTCATAGCAATTCCCTGTAAATCATACACTGCTACCTTTTAAAGGTGAGGTGATACGCCATTACTTGTTATGCCCATAATATGCCTCTGAACAATTAAGAAACTCAGGGAAACCTTTTCGCCCCTTGTGCTGGAGCAAGTGTGTTTTTTTTGGCCATTAAAATACCAGAATGGGCCAACATTTTGACTTGCGCATAAATGTTAGTTGCCCTTTATGCTGTACACTTTGCGTAAGATCATCAAAACTGAGCCAGAAGCCACTTTTCCCACAGTTGCCAAGCCTGTGGAGACCAGCACAATCCTCTAGCCAGCCCTGTCAGTGCTAGTATATCGAAGTCATCTATGACCAGAGGAGTGTCACTTACTGGGCACCCATCAACAACCAACAAAGTTGCAAATAAAACTTCTCCCTCATAGAGCCATCACTAACCCAGGTTGGAGCATACACTGAGATGAAAGACACCCAGAGAGTGCCTTAATCTGAGTCTCATAATGTGCTTGTTAAAAGAAGTGACACTATCGGGTGGAGCTGATCTGCCAGAGTAACGGTTACTATCTGAATATGGCAGCCATCAGAGTGACAAGACCAATAATAGGTTTACCCATCTACAGAGATTTGGCTACTCCATGGTCTGTATACCTCAGTGGCACCACTGAAATGTGGAGTTTATGAAGCTCCTCTCTCAGCAGATGAAGATGGTCATCATGCCAGAGAGACAAGACGTTCCACGAGTCTACCCATAATGGTTACCACAGAATGGAAGCCAAGTGCTGGCGTGCAGTAGATGATGCCTCAGCACCGCATCAGTTCTGATCCCAAACTTTTCCCTTCTCCTTCATGATGTGTGCAACCTTCCTCTGGGCAGCTGCAGCAGAGCTACTCCAGTGGAGAGCAGAGAAGAGTTCTATCTGCTTTATCGGAGTCATCTGAAGTTTTTACGGTGGCTGGAGTGCCAATCCCACCACCAACCTCCAAATTTTTCCCTGCAAGGGATTACCACCTGCAGGACCGGATGCAGTTTAAACATACCGAGGATAAGAAGAATATTTGCAATTTGAATATTTGCAATTAAATGTGGTCTTCTGTGGCTGACATTCTGCATCATACACATGCAGTGCATTTTAGAGAAAGAGCTTTACTTCTTGAATATTATTACAAGCCTCCCTCTAATAATTATATTACATTTAGTGGCCATTTTTCCATGCCTTAATAATGTACCTGCATCACTAGTAGTAATAACAAGGGTCTATTTTCCAAAATTATCCTTATCTTCCAGGTACTGTATATGTTCAGCACTCTCTGTAACCAGGACGACAACTGAACAATAAGAGTTTCTTAAAAAGAAAGGCACAGATATTTTTGGGTTACTATCTATTTTTACTATTTTTCACTTACTATCTGTTGTAAACGTGGGAGTGCCAGGAGGCGAAGGAGAGAGTCCAGGCAGGTATACGGGCAAAATGAGGGGTTTATTCCGCACAACGCCGACATTAGACAACATTCTATGCCGCATCTGCCAGAAGAAATGCAGATCTAAAAACACAAGACAAGCACAGGACTGGGGAGCGGCAACGTCACACAGGAGGAAACGATGGGTAATCACAAGAGGTAACGAGGGGGGCGTGGCACACACGGGAGGAGCGGACGGCGCTGGACGTAACAGAACCCCCCCCTCCAAATGCGCGCACTCCGAGCGCAGACAAGGGGAGTTGACGGACAAGACGAAATGGGAAACAGGACCTGGAAAACAAAATCAGAAGAAGACTAACCAAGACCAGGGAATAAGACCGAAACACAAAACAAGCAGAGAGACAGAAACCAGGACAAAACCTGACAAAGAACAGGGAGCACCATCAGACACACCAGGAAGGGAACATGCGGGGCCACGGGACGATCAGGAACAGGGGCCCACAACCCCCCTCCAAAGCCGCGCACTTTGGGCGCGTCCCCAGAGGGGCGTGCCGTAGCAGCCACGGGAGCTTTGGCGGCAGCTGCGGGCGAGGGTGCAGGCGTGGCAGCCTCGGGAGCGGCAGCTGCAGGCGAGGGTGCAGGCGTGGCAGCCTCGGGAGCGGCAGCTGCGGGCGAGGGTGCAGGCGTGGCAGCCTCGGGAGCGGCAGCTGCAGGCGAGGGTGTCGTTGGCTTGGCTGCGTGTTGGGCAGCGGGCTTGGCTGGGTACTTGGCTGCAGGTTCAGCTGCAGCGGCTGCGAGCTTGGCAGCAGGCTTGGCTGGGTGCTTGGCTGCAGGTTGAGCTGCGGCGGCTGCGGGCTTGGCAGCGGGCTGGGCAATTTACGTGAAACATTTTTTTTATTTAAACATAATGCATTAATGTAACTTTTAAATGAAATTAAAGTGGTTTTGGTTTAAACTATAGAAATAAGCACACATTACCATTTTTAGTGACTCTAAAAAACATCCGCAAATCCTCCTCATTCACGATGCGTTCTGGTATCTAACCTGACGAATGTCCGAGGTCTGACTGTATTGTATGTATGTTCTGTGTGTGTGTGATATTCATTGACTTGCTCTTACTATAAATGTATAAAGGTATAAAAATAATTTTGACAATCTTGAGGCAAAAAATACAGTGCAGTGCTGGGAATGATACTCCAGTGCAGGCTGGTGTTTATCCTCAGAATTTGGACCTATGAATTCCCAAGAGTTTGAGAAAAATAGCTATCCAGCCATTTCTGGATACCAAATATCCTTAGGCTATGAAAAAAACACATCTTCCATTCTCCATGGACAAATTTGATAAAGTTTGTGAAGCACAAGTCACATTCAAAGGGTCCAGTTTACCTGAGTGGACCTGTCAGAGGAGAAACATTACTCTTTAGGGCTTGTTGATTACAGGACCCACACAAAATACCCCTTAATCTAGAGATTTTTTGGGTCCTCTTTTGAAATATGACTTTCTCTGCAAAGGTTAAACAAGAGGCCAGTGTGATAAATGGCCTTGAGATCCATCTCCCAGTTTTATTTCATCTGACACAAAATAAATACTTTGGCTTCTCCTCAGAGTTGGATACTGGCTGAAATCAATGCTGTCTAATTAATTCAGTTCAGAAAAAGAAATCGTCACCTCCCTCCCCCAACGTCTCGAATATGTTTAACACTCATGACAAATTATTACTGTGCAGTCCTGAGGTATGGTCTTGAATTGCAACAAAAGATTAGTCACACCCAGCCAATGGTTGGCCTTCCTACTGACGGCTCCCTCGCAGATTGCTAGAGATACACTGCTGTGTAATGGAGCCATTGACATGGGAACAAAGGATTTTCTTTTAGCAAAATTTGTTCTGTTCATATTGGATTTGGTTGGTTCTAAAATAGCGCACTGTAGTAGCAGTAGGCAATTCTGGGCCACTACTCAAAAGCTTTGGTGAAAAGGTGCAAATATCCAGCCTGGTAGGTTAGTGTCAGGGCCAGTATCATGTGTTGCCACCCCCTGCAATCTTCCACCCTTTTCCCACTTCTACTCTTGCGAGGTTTCCCTGCTTCTTAGTGGGCTAGGCATGTAGCTCAGATGAAGAACTTGTTAGTCATGGGTACAGTTGTATGTGGGGTTTAGCCGTTTTATTCTTTTATGAAAGCAACTACTTATTAACTCTTATGGGAAGAACACTGCCTCCACGGGACTCTGTTCTGTCAGTGTTTGTTTGAATTTCCATTACAAACTCCCTCAGTCCAAGGACACAATAGAGATTAGAGTGCATTCCCTGTGATGGAACATGATTCCTTCCCAGTAAGACATGGCCTCTATCTCTATAAGAACATAAGAACTATACAAACGAGAGGAGGCCATTCGGCCCATCAAGCTCGCTTGGGGAGAACTTAACTAATAACTCAGAGTTGTTAAAATCTTATCTAGCTCAGATTTAAAGGAACCCAAGGATTCAGCTAGCACTACATTATCAGGAAGACTATTCCATACTCTAACTACATGCTGCGTAAAGAAGTGCTTCCTTAAATCCAATTTGAAATGTTCTCCCGCTAATTTCCACCTATGGCCACGAGTTCATGAGGGCATTATGTTGGCATGCTTCCAATCAGAAGGTACCACACCTTTAAATAAGGATTTGTGAAACAGTAAAGAGTCGGCAAATAATATCCCTCATCTCATATAACACTATAGGTAAGTTGCCTTTGGGGCCCTGTGATTTATTTATTTTGAGCTTAGCTAGGCTTTGAAAAACATCAGCTTCATTTTAAATGACAAAATTTAAGAGACAAAGTAGCACATTTAAGAGATAAAGTAGACTAGTAGAGGAACCAACTGACTGTACCCTCTGAGGGTTTCAAATGGTAGTAATTAATTTACACTCTTCGGAACATCAGCTCAGGTCAATTACAGTGCTATTCCAATGACTGGTGTGGGGTGAAATTTTTAGTTGTGCCAAAATCTAACTAATCTAAGTTCCTTACCTGTCATGACTGTAGCTCATGAATATAACCCTAAAATACTAGTCTGCTGGCACTTTGGTGGATCCAAATGTTCACGCTCTGCTTTTCTGCATTCATTAACTTTTTAATACAATGAATAACCCTGCTTTGGATGTATAATTTTGGATTTTACTACCTGTGCTAATCATGCATGCACTTATTTGTCTCTTAATGCTTAATATCATCTCTAATTCTTCCGAGGCAAGGTAATCTTACAGATCCTCTTACCTCCTTCCTGATTTGGTTTGTACTGCATTGGTGCCTGAATTAAGTTAGGCAGGATTGGTGGTTCCTTTGATCTTGACCTTTCTCAGTGGATGTCCCAATAATCTGTTCATGGAGAAAATACACAAACTACAAAGGTTATTGGGGTAGGATGTAGCTGGGATTTCTCTCTTCTTTATTCAGTAGGCAGCAGTGTTACTCACTGAGCCATTGGACCACCCTTGGATTATCTTGTCATGTGAGATTTCAGAAATCATTGTGGGATAGGTGGAAAATTTCACCACCTTTTTTCTTTCCACCTCTCCCTTAGTTTGCATTCCACCTAAGGCAACTCCTATACTTATTATGTTATTGTTGTTTTTTGTCAAACCAAACAGTTTCTTCTAGTCTCCTTTGCATCATGTTTCAATTATGACCTTAATCTAGTTAACTATGTCAAATTATTTTAATTCCTTCACATGAAAACTCCTATAAGCAACAGAAATTATTAATGGAAATACTTCTCCAGATACATTTCTTAAAACTTGATCATTGCACTCCTTTCCACATGCCTACTGTCTTGGGCCCGGTTTCTCGATAACGAACACTCTTAGCGCGCTAAGAAGATTCTTAAGATATATCTTACCAAAGTTGTTTAC
>JABFDZ020000044.1:34426169-34471437 GCA_019775955.2 Pollimyrus isidori | reverse complement strand
CGGCCGATGCCGATACATTAAAAAATGCCAAATATCGGCCCGATATATCGGCCGGCCGATACATCGGTCGACCTCTAGTCAGAATAATACACTATTACTACTTTTCTGAAAAATATTCACTTCCCAAATCATTATGCACAATTATACAAATTCTTAAGCCATTTTCAATATATGCTCGATTCATTATGATATATTTTCTGTCTCATTTGTATGTCTCCTTAGGCATAATCATCTGCTAAATAAATAAATGTAATTTGATTAAAGAATAGAACACCTAAAGGTGTAATAATAATCACTGTAATAACAGAATCTTTTGTATTTGATCTTCTTAGCCATGATTTTAAGACTTGATGTCTTTGTCATGCATACAGATCTCACAAGTTAGGTCTTATGTAAAGTTACACAATGCATTAAAACTCTTTCAGACCCTGCTACCTCTATAGTATGATGTGATTTTCTGTGTCCTTCACTGTCCTCTCATAAGCTAGTTGAATGGTGTACAAAATGGTTTTGAAAACTGAAGTGCAAAAAATTGGTTAAAATGAAAAAGAAGAAGGGAGTAAGTGCAGTGTGGAAGGAGAAAGTTTTAGGCTAAGAAATGCTAACCTGATTAGGCAGGTCATGGGAAGGGTCCTGCTTCTGTTCCATGAATCTGTTGATTTTGTTGGGTGTGGTGCGCTAGTCCTGGAATCCTACCCTGTTCATGGGAGACAGTTAATGTGTGCCTGTTGTTGTGAAGTGTGTAAGGGTGACATACTGGGAAGGAGGTAACACAAAGTGTAAAAGCTATTCTCAGGATGCCTCCATGGGTAAGAGTGACTAAGAATAACAAAGAACTAAAAGACTGCTTCTCATTTTTAGGAAGTGCCTCACTCATGACTTTTCATTTTTCCAGTAAATTATATGCAAAATAAGGTGAAAATGAGAAGGAACATTTCATTATTAAGAAATATTGGAGAATTATGCCATTTTATATACAGGTGAACAAAGGAATAAAAAATGAAATACAGCTTCTTAGTCTTTTTGGCTTCTGTCTGAATCAGTATTATACCAAGATCATTCTTCCATTTGGTATTTCACTAATTCATAATTTTCTCCTCTCACTCCTGGAGGAGCCTTGGGGGCCTGATGCTTGGTAACTGGGAAAGGAATGAATGGGGGATTACCGCACCCAGTACTGGGGTTCCTCAAACCTCTGCTGACCTTGATATCCTGATCCGCATTAATGGAATGATTGGAAACACAGCAAAACATCTCTCACAGAAACTTTTACTACAAAAGCTTACAGTATCTCACCTTGGCATGAAGAATAGCACACACTTTAGATGTGTGTGCCTGTTAGCCAGCTGTATGTTATGTGAGCTTCATCATGCAGTTTAGCAAACCTGTAGATGAGTGATATTTGTTCAGTCCTGTAGATGGCAGGTAACAGTAGTAAACAGTGAGAGGTACTCAGCTGTCTAACCCCAGCATGTGAAGCTATTATCCAGTGCGAGACCTCTCTGCTACACCCTGCTAATGTGACAGATTAATTAGGGAAAGTATATTTTAGTTAGATATGAACAAATTTCTTAAGTGCTATTGCGCTGGGACCTATACAGTGTTACCCCCCCCCGGAAGTGAGACGCGAGCATCTTCTTTAGAGTTCGGGTTCCATGCATCGGCTGGTAATGTTCTTAATTATGATCGTCATCAGGTCTTGTGTGTGTCTATAAGATAAAGTATCTTGTAACTATTGATTACAAGTGAGGTTCGATGGTGTTTAGACTATTTAGAGTGTGCACATGTCACTCAGGTTAATGTTTCGCGGTAAAGATGTTAGCAGCGAATGCTAGGTGCCGCCAGATCGCTTAATAACTTGTGTTGTAATGTTTACTCTGGATAATTCTCATGTAATCTTGTTCATGTGACGGTGAGATATTTTGTTTGTCTGTAGAACTTTAATTGCCAATTTTATATGTTTAGCCTAGCCATCTATGTACATCATTTTTTGATGCATTAAGTATATATCACAATATATTTTCTTTATTTCTTTGTTATAGCCACACAATACCTAGATCTGTGTCTAATGGCTCAATATATATTCTAAGAAGAACTGGTGAACGCCAAGTTGTAAGTGAAGTAGAGAAGTGGGACTGAAGCCATTAAAGAGGGTTCTGACCAACCAGCACATAGGGATCACACAAAGACATAACCAGTACACTAGCTCCCTCCACAACAGAAAGTGTGTGCTGGTTTGCACTGCTCTTCAGCTGGAATAGGTTCCTTTATGGGGAAGACTAAAGAAATTTGCTGTTACAGAGTGACTGAATGTATCGGTACAGTATATGATGATATATATATAACATTTTGGAAAGGATGTACTCGCGATAAATTTACCTAATAATAATATTAATAATAATACTAATAGTAGTAGTCATAGTAGTAGTGGTAAAAGCATGCTTGAATGGCAGATGTGAGTTGCAAGTACACCTATGGAGGTCTGTAATGTAGAGCCTTTGTGAGAGAGCTGCAGATGAAAGGCACCCAGGTAATGGCTTAGTGGTGTGTTCACATCTTTCTGGCTAGGCTTTCTAATGGCAATCATCTTCTCATAGGAGCCAAGAGGGCAGCTGGAGCCCGGTGCAGAGTCATGCTATTTGCCTTCCTAATCATGCTGCTTATATGACAGCATATTGGCTCCTACTCCCTTCTTGTAAGGGCCATTGTCGAAAATTACAAATGGGGCTATAACAGGATTTATCAAATAGCATTACGCTTGACCTGGTGTATTTAGCACATGTAAAATAACATAATGCAATAAAGAATAGTCTTTCTCCTGGGAAATGAGGTAGTGCTAGGAGCATTGTCTGTATTAGTGTCTCGTAGTGGCAGATTTAAGATATTAAAAGGAGATGAAACTAGGAGTAGAGATGTGAGCTTGGGGACAGGTTGCATGAAATTAAGCAGGCCACAGTTTATAAGGCAAAGGTCATGCATGAAATATGCGTTTAAATAAAAAGTTGCAAATCAAAAAAACAAGTATGTATACAACCATTGTGGTGATCTGTTTAGGTAGCATTCATGACACTGTCAATGAAATGAGTCAATTCCCCTTTGGAATTGTATGTATACATCAAATTGATTTATGCAGGAAATGACGTGAATAACAAAAAGCAGACTAGTGATATTAAATCTCACAGTAAGATTGCTTTATTAGTTGTTGCCACAAATAGCTCTAATTCACTGTAGTTTCAACTATTTACTGCATACACTGATTAAGCAAAACAATCTATCACCTCATGGTCATTCTCCTTACAAAAAATATATGGTTTATTTTTCTAAAAGACAATAAATTTACATCAATCAATCAATCTAACTAAACTTATATATCATAATATAATAGTAAGACTTGTGATATGCGGTGTTCAGGCAATCGGGGAAACAGGCGAGAGTGCCGTGAATGTGGTGTCCACATGCAATTTGGGAACTCCAATTAGCCTTAGCCTATTTTGAGACTGTGGGGAAAAACTAAAGTATCTTACAGAAACCCCACAATGACACAGGGGGAAACATGCAAACTCCACACACATGGAGCCATGGCAAAGACTCCAACCCAGGTCCCAGAGGTGTGAGGCAACAGTGCTAACCACTGTGCCACCGGTGTATTTTGCTTTAGTCAGTAATCTCTCAATAAAATGCTTAATGACCCAGTACGAGTAAAATGTGAAAGCAGACCCAAGCTCAGCTGCTTCACTGTGTGGTATAACCTCAGGGTTCCTGCGTCTTGGGAGAATAACCATAATATTATCCCAACGCAGCACAGATTCATACAGATGATCTTGGAGGAAGGAAGATCATGTTTCAGAGGGGCACCTCCAGCCCCCACCCTATTGCAGCCCTGTGGCTTTGCCACCGTATCAGTGTTCCTGATGTTAGCCATGCTCTTCGATAATATAGAGGCTATTATGCCACACTATTATGTGCTATTTTGCACTGTTGAGTTTCATATTTTTTTTCTAAACACAGAGTAGAAGAGTGAGGGCTGTTTTTCCCTTTTGGTAACTTTGGTCTTATCCCCTGGTAATTTAATGCAATAGTGATGTGCCTTTACCCGCAAAGTACACCTATTACTCCACTGTGGGCCTATTATATGGCTCCAGCCTCCAAAAACACATAGAGCACCATCAAACTCCAGTGCCCTTTCCTTTCCTGCCCCTGAAGAGCACTGAGTATGTCTCACCCTTGCTTTTTCTTTTCCTTTTCCTTACAATATTATGACGTGCACACTGGCTGTTGAACTCTGCTGTCCCTGTAGATACAATCAAATATGGAGAAACAACATGCAATTAATGCTTAATTGTAATTCCTGCCTGCATTGGTGTCACTGGGACTCTCTTCCCGAGGGGGGATTCCTATGGTTTTCATTTTCAATGCAATCAGTTCTGGTGGAAAGTCAGGCTGTCTTACAGGAAGCATCATTTCATTCTTATAGTCCCCTAACAAGGATTTTATTTCATCTGATTTGGAAATCTTAACTAGAGCCCGATTAACTATTTTTTCAGATGTACAACTCAAAGTAGAGGATATTTTACAAGAGAAACCTGTTAATATGTTATGGGCTCGCTTGTGCTGGTTGGTTGATTTCTAACTTCTTATAATTCATCACCTCTGTACACTTTAACAAACACCTGCTCTTTTACCACAGTAAACTAGAAGGCCACTCGATGCCTGTTTGATGGAAATGCAGCTGATGGTGTAAAAGGCTCCCTTTGGCAGCGCAGCTGTGGAGGAGAGACTCATTTAAAGCGTGCAAGGCCAAGGACAGCAGCAGCATGACGCGCTCATCCTGACCTCCACGGGGGCCCCATTGATCTTCATTTCCCTCTGTGCTTTCCTTAAGGACAAGCCGGCACAGTGCTTGAGTTCATGGCCAAGTCATCCTGGCTGCCTCGTCATTTTAGCAACTTGTTAGCAATCAAATCTTGGGCAAGATTAGCATAATGGATTAAAATTAAAGGGGCGCATGATGGTTTTTAACCTGAATCGCACCGGCGGAATTGATGAGAATAAAATGTGAAGGCTGTGTGAGTTGAGCTGTTCAGATTAATTTAGCACCCCTGCTAGTCACAATGTTTTGACCCAGAAAGTTTCAAAAGCGCAGTTTTGAACATATCGTCTCTCTTCTTTTTGTGCCTTACGTATTAAGCCACTATGAAAGCCAAATTGCCGCCACTCTTTTGAGTTGTGTGCACAAGGAGAAACAAAGGTTATAAGAGAAAAATTAGCCCAGCCTACAGGTAGCTAGACCCCTACCTCCACTTCTCCATCATCGTTACAGGTTTAAATAAACCAGCAGCCTTGGAGCCTTGACACCAGCAGACAGCAGCAGCACAGAGACGGGAGCTGAGCATGCTGCAGCTCGCTTGTTCCTTGCGCACTGAGGAAAGTCAGGGAAGGAAGCAATTTCGTGAGAAATTAGGCAAGTAGCTTAAGCTGAATTGACAGAGGTGGGAAAGGAAAGCCCAGAAGAATTCCTGCGCTTCCCTCTAATAAGTTCACAGGGCAGCGACAGCAGTGCACAGTCTAATGCAATTAGAGCCGTGGAAATTTAAAGAATGACTCTCATGTGGGTGTTCAGATGGACCATTAACTTTCATATCTGTAGAACGTCTTCATAACTTTCTCTGCCCTGTGCTCTTCCTTTGTGGGGAAAAAGGTAGTCCGCTTCATTTATCATACCTTACATAGTGAACTGCCGTGTTGTATTTAATAATCCTGCATGATGAATTACTTGTTTCCCACTGGTTTGATATTAATAGCCACCATACTTGCATCCACATGCGGTTTGTGTAATCAAAGTTTTTTTAAAAGATTGCAGTGTTTTGCATACCACAGGTAATGGCCCTTCTGTTCAGAGCATTTAAAAACATATATATCAGACTGCATCCTAAGCAGATTATTATGCTTTACAATCAACTCTGTAGTGGAAGAACCACTTACCTTGGTTTTTGTGGCTTTTTTTTCTTAAATTTTTGTTATTTACATATTTTGAGAATATAAAGATACCACTTTTAAAAATTTAACTCTTAGTTAAGTTTTAGCCTTTCAAAAACTTTTAACTGCTTTTTAACACATTTATTCATGAGTAATGTGGGACGTAATCACAGTACATATTCATAGATATTTATAAATTTAACTATTTTAATGTGATAACTATTTCATTGGTTTACTCTGTTGTAAACCTGTCATCTACAGTGACTTCAAGTAAAGCTTTTATATTTATTTAATAAGTCACTCACTCTTTTCACTAATAGGTTATTGAATGAAAAAGAAATCCAATGAGCCAGTCGTGGTGTTAACCTCAATGTTTTATCTTGTCGATCCCCTGATAGTTAAGGGTTGGAAGTAGTTCAGTGGGAACATAATTGACATAGCTGTTAGCAAGTTCACAAACAGCTTAACGGGACAATCAATGAGTCTTATCCTAAGTCAAATGATAGGGTCTTTGATCACAGGTGCCTGACTAAAACATACTGGCTACCCCAGTTTATCCTGACATGCCTCTGTCTCCGCTGCTGCTGCATCTTCTCATTTATATGCTGTGGAGCTGAAGAAACAGCATGACTGTGAGGGTTAGTCGGCTCAGACAGAGCACAGGAGACCCTGGCAAAGGTAAACAGATGGCCAGGGCTCTGTCCCACCATTTCATATGCAGAAGCTTAGTATTCACACTCATCTTTGGCACACAACACTACACTTGCTAAATTGTATATAGGTATGATTAAGCACAGGCTTCACCCCAAGTTTTTTTTTAATAGGGACTATTTCGCTTTCTAAATTCCATCACCTCCTGATTTCTTCACTCTGACTTTTATAATAGCATAACTTTGTTGCTGTGTCATATGCTGAGCACTCCGAGGCAGCCATGATAGCAAAAGTGCTGTCTGAAAAAGGGGAAATGGGAAATCATTCTGGAATCTTCTTCCTCCCTGGCGGGGCTGGGAAGGCCCAGGGACAGTGTTGGGCGTACACTGCAGTAACATTTCCTCACGTGCCCCCTGGAGGCTCCCCGTGACACGTTGGCGTTTTGATTTAAAATCCCTGTGATGCCCAGGCCTCATTAGCGTGCCATAATGCTGCTTCCATCCCCATGCCCAGCAGGGCTCCATTTGTGGGAGAATGGATGGTTCAATTATGAGACAACTAATAGATGAAGTGTAATTAACATTGTCATGCAGCTAATTTTCATTTATTTCTCTGTCATCGCTCTTTAGCAGTGCATTATCTTTTTCAGCCACCCAGCCTTGATTCTTTCTCCACTTTTCTTCAGACCTTGTCCATCTCCCAATGTTCCGAGCTCTCGCACGCACAGCCCTCTGCCATGCAACACCCTGTGGGTCTGTGTGCTGAGTGCAGACATGGGGCTGGTAAGTATATGACCATCTCAGGCATCTGTGATGTGAACTCTGGCAGCTTGTCCGTGCTCTCCATGGTGACTTGATGCTGCCTGCAATCAAAGGAGCCACGCTGGCTCGTGACTGAGTTACTGAGCCTGTGCTTTGTCAACAAGCTTGACTATTTAGGCCTAAGCAGCAGCTTAACCTGCATGCAGGAGCAAATATTCAGCACATTCAGGCAGTCAAAGCTAAATGTGTGACTGCTCAGCCCTGCCGAATGAGCTGGGGCACTGTGATAGGGGGCCGCTGTGTGTTTAATGGTTTCTCTGTGAATCTCTGCTAAGTGTCTCTTCCGAGTTTAGCCCTCACAGCTGAAGGCAACTGTAGAGGCAGAAAATAGAGGAATTTTTAAGTGGAAAAAGGAGGAAATGAAATCAGTCCGCTTCACAGGCAAAAGGTCGCCAAGAATAAACCACCCGTTAAATTATATTATCTGAAAAGCAAAGATGACGGAAGTATTTCAGACGTCAATGTCCGAACTGTAATGACAAAGTAACTAGGAATTAAACATCCAAGCAGTTTGTCTCCATCTAATGAATTTAATATGTGTTTTAGCTTCTATAATCTAGCATGTACTAATGTCATTGAGCAAATTGTATGAAATGAGATCTACATGAGTATGGGATGGCAAACATCTAAAAACATCGGCTAAATAATGAATGTATATTCAAATCACTAGACATTTCTCTCATAAAAAGCATAGCAGAAATGTTTCTGAATTATTCAGGCATGTCCATGTTCCCCACTGGCTAAGCTAAATTATAATTGTATTCCTACGGTCTTCCCCTACCAAGTTTAGTCATTTCAAATTGAGAAAATTATTAGACTTTTTAATATGATTGTTTTGTTAACCACAAGGACTCTGGTTCTCAAATACTGCATTTTGCACAAGTTGCTCATTAAAACACCTACAAATGGTAACAACAATAATGATAATATGGCTGCACTATTTTCTCAGAATTAATCCGTATCCATCTGCAGAGCAGCTAAGAAGTCTCATGCTTATGCACATTTCACTTTAATGTTAATGAACAGTGAATTTCATATTGTATAATGATTTGGTACATGAATGCTTTATAATCACATTAATACCCTACAAGATGAGCATATTGCTTGTACGATTTGATAGGCTGTGTGCCTGTATCTGTGTGTATGCATGCGTGTGAGTCCTGCCTGCATTTGAATACAAGTAATTAGATTCTGTGAACAATTACGATTCTTCATCTGAAAAATAAACATCCTTTGCAGTGCTCCAAGCATTGTTTTACCCAGTATTTACATCAAAGAACAATGTGTTTAACTTTTTATCAATGAAAGAAAATGTTCCTTTGATTATAAAATATGAAAATGTAACTGGAGGTGGGAACACCTAGCTGACATCTTGTGTGCCCTGTAGGGCATCTTCAGTGGGAAATTGATTGATAAGCAGGAACTAAGATACTGCTTAATGCAGCTTAATGAAGCTCTGTGCTTATACATATGCAATATGTTTAATTATATAGGGATACTATACATATGCATTATACATTTACTTATAGATTATACGGAGGATATATTTAAAACATTTACATAAATTCTGTTCTTTGTTCATAGTGATTTAGTTTTCTTTATAGTTATAGCTTCTGCTGCATGTAGTGGTAGTGGTATTATTGTTATTATTATCGTTATTATTATTATTTATAATAATAATAATAATCATCACGATAATCATCATGTCTGTACAGGCAAATATATTTGGCCTGCTAGTTTTAATGTACACACTCAGCATGCAGGGTGTGCTCTACAGGAATGGACTGTATCTTCAGTTATCATAGAAAGGCTTCTGTTCTGGCTGGAGAGACTTGTTTCTTGGCTCATTGATCGTCAGCCATACCTCTGATTATCTCCGTTTGCCACCAATCAGACATGCTACTGACCAGCTGTTCACAGTATATTAATGGGGATGACATGGGTACTCAAGGAATCATTGCCAGGAATCTCACAGTCCACACCATTCACATCTGACATAACCATGGTTAATGCTGTGCTATGTGTCTTGTGTCTGCACACATTCCTATCCTCAGAGCTTTCTGTTACAGGATAGGTTTGGCTCATAGACCTCATCTCAGAGCTGCCTGGCCCTCCACAGGGATTCAGGCTTCTTGTACTTGGAATGGATCCTAAACGGCAGTATCTTAGACAAAAAGCCAAGACAAAATTCATCGGCTGCTTTGGAAAAAGAGAGAACCGCAGCTGCATAGAGTAGCTGTTTGGCTGCAAGCATAGAGAGCACACATGTACTGTGACTTTAAATGAGAGTTTGGTTTATGTCACTATGTCGCTAGAATGTCCATCTTTTCAGACAAACTCATGGTGGATTAGCATCTCATATTCCTTCAAGCTCTGTAGTCAGCAGCCTCATACTCAGTAGCATCTGAGGTGTAAGGCGGTGCAGATGTTGTATCGTATTGCTCACTTTTCTACTTTAATCACTATGGCCATCTTTGACCTGCACACCCAGTTTGCATCATTGCAACATCCAGGATGTTTTTTTTAATTAACATTGCCACTTTAGAGCCACTTTGCAATACCTGTTCCCATACACAACTTCCTTCTCTGAATGGAACTGAGGTGGCTAAATGACATGTTTCACCTTCAGGGATCCCCAGTGATAAATTAATCATTGCGGATCTAATCTAAACCAAGATGGTAGGTACTTGCTCACAGTGACAGGATTCCAGTGTAACCTTAATGACTGTTCCTTAAAGCCTCATAGGCCGCAGAGCCCAGCTTTCAAATACACATCTTTTGTTGTTGACGGCAGCATTTGGAAACAAAAACTGACCCGAATGAAAATACTTGTTTAATACCGTAATACCGAAGTACTATCATGCAATGGATCGTGAATATATATAATATTTTATATATATTTTTTCTTCCAGTTTACCAATTACCAATCACTTTCGCCTCTTATGTTGAAGGGAATAGATTTACTCTTAAAAAACTAGTGATAAGCATAAATATAGTTTAAGTTAAAAATATTTAAAAGTTATATTAGCAAAATAAATAATAAAAACACAGAAACATTACTTATAAAGATATACCTCAAATGCTTGAATCAAATTGTTATAAACAAGGGCTACAAAGACAGGATACAATTGCAGAAATCCCTTTACTTGAGGGAGGATTTACAAAAAGAATAACATGAGGTCAACCATGGGGCAAATAGTCTGCTACAGGAGAGACAGACTCAGAAACATACAGGCTAGGTATGGTATGAGTTGAAGGCAGGAAAGAATGAGACCCACTGATGCAACTCCAACTGCAGCAGATCTGTGACAATTTATTACATACATTTATTAAGAATTCATCATATGAGCAATAATTCACATGCAATTTTATACTCATCTCCATACAAACAAAATCCAAAAACAATTGCTTAACTTATGAACCAGGGGACTAATTTTTGTATAAAAAAATGCTTGTATTTAATTTTTTTGCCGGGGAGGTAATACAGTACTCGTACAAAAACTCTGTTTCGTAACGTTCGTAAAAAAGGCAAGGGGGCATGTTTAAGAGATCTCCCCATTCCCAATAATAATTTTTGAAGTGGGTGGGGGGACATGCTGTGAGAAAAAGGTCTCAGCTCTTCATCTTATCTAGTCATGCTTGATAAGGCATTTGGCGTAATTGAATATACTAAACATTTTGATATACTATTGACATACTGTACATACATATGTCACATATTTAACATACGTCCAATATTACAGTGTATCTATATGTCTGATATGGAATTGCCAATCACCCAGCAATTCTCTACAGTTTGTTGCAAGTTTAAATTTACTGAGTCCCAGTATACTGTAATGTAACATATTATGTGATGACACATTCGTCGATTTATACCTGATGAAGGTAATTAGCCTATCAGAGATGTGGGAAAATTTAGTCAGTTGTTGGCCTTTTACTATAAGATGAATTACATACTGTAGCTAGAATGAAGGCAAAAGCAGGTGTGTCCAGACGTTTGACTGGCAATGTATGTATTCAGGCAGATCTACTTATAGAAATTCTAATAATGAATCTGTTCTAATTGATATCACTTTACATGTGAGCATCCTCATCCAGAAAGAGGTGATTCATTGTGGCTAAAGGAAACATTGCTAGTGGTTGGCCAGCTTCCACAGGACAGCTGATACTGTGTATATCATTGCCTACATAGCGATATTGCATAAAATCCCATGTCCCAAAAGACACACTTATGCAGTTGAATACTTCAGGCTGCATTTCCTTTGACAGGCCACTTAATAATTCCATGGGACAAGCTCAAATAGATCTTTGTGTAAGTGAAAGATGTTAACCAAATCACTATAAAAGGATTACAAGGTCATGGATGTTCAATTTCATTATTCAATAATGTGTCTATGAAATTTGCCTTAAAAATGAAAGACCACTTATTTCCATTTTCAGGTGAGAAGTTTGTGCATCCTTTATGTACAGCTGTTAGTGTGACATATTTTCCTAAACTGCATTCAGCTATGGCTTAATTTTTTTGTCACTAACAAAAATCTGGGGTATCAGATCTGAAAAATATCAGCTTGAATTGGTCTCATGCTTTATTCTCTTGCTTTTTTCCATGCCCTTTGATGTATTTATTTTGATTGTTTTGCTTGTTAATTATATAGGTTTTCATTGTCTACAAATTTAGTCTTAATTTATATAGTTTCAAGCTAATCATTCATTTTTCCATATCTACTGTGTGGAGCGCATGGAGCTTATACCAGTGCTCTTCATCCAGTTTTCCAACTGCACTTGTCACATAATGAAATACAGCCAAGAATTAGACCATTTTAAAATTGACACCCGTTTATGTACATATGTTTGACAATTTGCAAACTGCCGTCTAGTAAAAAGACAATATTGTGGATAAATTTTTGAAAAGTAATATTTTGGAAAATATACTTGATCCTGAACCAACAGGTAATATTATACATGATATTGCTAAGAGCCAGCTAGTAGTATATGTTAATAAATGGGATAGTTACCTACTGTGGCAGAAAAAAGGTTGGGAAACACTGGATTATTTCTTCTTTATAACATTAGTAATAAATGTATTCTGGGGATATTTTTTGTTGCAATACTTTTACAAAAGATTTGAGACAGACTTGTATGATTACAAAGAGAAGTAAAACATGTCACATTAAAAATGTTTATACAAGAAAATTTTCATTATATCATAATGCAAATTCTCATTAGTTTCATTCAATCGCCTTGCAGAGTTGATAAGAAATTATTCCCACTTTAAGTGTGTAGCATGAGATTTTAAATAGACATTAAGCCGAGTGTCTTTCTTGTATCATAATTGACATCTAAAGTTTGTTATTGCCCCTGGTCACTATATTCCTTTTGCACATTGACTCCAAGAATGTGCTTTTTGTCTTATTACTAGTTTCTTTTGCTTCTTAACTACAATTTTGAAATTTGCTTTTTAACTAAAACAATCCTCACCACACTAAAAAGATGCAATTTGGGAAAACTGGTTACCTGCATCACCCTTATTGAGCAATTGCAGTAGGAATGTGTGCACAATGTACCCTATTATAAAAGTGTTCCATAAACTTATTAGCTATATAATGATTTTGTACATTTTATAAAAATATTTTTAAATATCTGCTTTGTAACAGTAATAACAGAAACTAAATTATTATTTTGGTGAAATTCTCTTTAGAAAATTAATCTCTTAAGAGATTTTTCAGATCCTGGATTTTATGGTTGTGTTATGTGACATATATGTAATTTTGTAGTATGTGAAGAGGTCTGTTAGTGGACAAATTTTGAGAAAATGTATCCTTTTTAAGTAGATCTTTATAAATCAGATGTAAATTGTTCATTGTGAGTACAGTGTATTAGCCTGATAGAGGCATATTCACACATACACACATGTGTTCACTGTGTGATTCATGCTCAGATCCCCAGCGTGTTAATGGAATATCCCAGCCATCTCCCTCACTAATGACTGCCCAAGCTGCCATGGTCTCATCTGCTCTGCCCCCAACCCTGGGAACTGAGAAGATTCTTTCTTGTTTCGCCTAGTTCCCAAACTAGTGGCTGTGTTGATTCTCCCCGCTCTTTAGAGCAGTGTCTGAGCTTCAAGGCCATTAGTTGAGGGCTGTACTTTTATGGTCCTGCTAGTGGTGCCCAACAGAGCAGCGGATGGATTCTGTTACTGACGTGAGACACAGACACGTTCAAACCTAATCTGCTGGTACCAGGAACCAATTCATCCGTTTATTGGTCCAGATAATTTAACTGAAGAAGAAATTTAGAGGGATTTCCTTTGGGTAGAACAGGTTCTCTCTTGCCCATTTGGTCTTGTTCTGCTGCCTACTGTCCCCCTCCTGCAAGAAGAGCTCGGGGTCCCTCAGAGTTCCAGCACCAGCGAGGATCACACTAGGATGAGGCGGCACTCTCTGTGATTTTGGTGCCAAGCGGGAGCAGAGGGTTGTGTCTCAGAAGTGTGAGGTCTCGTTTCAGCAGCCCGCTCATTAAAGAAAGGTCAGGATGAATTAGAGCAAAGAGACCCCCCCTGCTTCAACCCAGCCAGCAGACATCTCTGCAGCCCTCCCCTCTCGGCTCCCTCATCTTACAACCTCCGTCTCTCCCGTAGCCTCATTATCGCCATGAAGTTAAGGGTCAAGCGTGATGGCCCCCATTCACAGACCATTTATGAAGCATTTCATGAAGTTAAAATGTCAATTTCCTCTGGTTTTTTATCCACATTCTTCGAGGATATTGTGATATTTTTGTGATTAACTTTTTGACTCTGAGGGCATTAACGTGTAGTGTCGTATGCTAAGATGGAGCTGCATTCTTTTTTCATGTTTTGGACTTGCAATTATGTTACATAACTTTGTTCATTCTCCTCTGAAAATCTCTGGGATAAAGGATAAAGATCTGTTAAGGATGAAGAGGGGGTTTTAAATATTAATGGCACTACTGGTTATGTTTGTTTTTTTTTTTATTAAAAATCCATGCGTATTACAAAGAAATAAAATGTGTTAAATAATACTGTCAATATGTTTTAAGCAATGGCCAGGTTGTGTGATCTTTTCTTATATTACTTATGTACTGCAGGTATACAGTGATGTGTAGCTGTTCTCCTTGCTCTCATCTCCAGGACACAGAGATTCTGAACACGGCCATTTTGACAGGCAGACGGGTGGCAGTGCCAGTGAGGGTGGTCACAGTGGAGGAGGACGGTACTGTGCGTGAGCTGGATGAGCCCATCGGCTGCAGTTCCACCAATGAGGACGTAATTAAGGTGGGTAGGCAGAGCCCTGTTGGGCATGCACAGCATGTCAGTCACCTGCGTGTACAGTTCATATGTCTTCGGTGGACTCCTAAAGCTCACTGGACCAGTGTAGTTACAGTAGAATGAGGTTCATACAATTTAAACTACTGATAAATATATATATATGGTAAATATATGTAATTATGTGGCCACCTCAATAAGAGGTAACTGCTTCAAGTAATCATGATTACAAAAAGTCAATAGAAATAGTCTTTTGCCCTTTTATTTTTTATACTGCTGTGAAAAATGCTGCAATGCATGTATTTCACAGTTTTAGTGTTACACTACAGCAAGTAGTTTTCCGAAACAAAATGATATTCAGCTTTACTTAAGCAATAAACAGGCCCGTGCTACATATGTCTGAAGCAGTTGTATATGTTAGGGTTCTAACTTATTTTTTGTCATGTGTACATGATAAAATGTAATTCTTACTTGCATGTTTCACAGCTGATCATAGCTTGAAATAAGTACTATAAGACTTTAAATAAAAGACAAATTTGTGTTTGCTGGTCTTCAGCACCCAGCAGCCTTTTGTCAAGCAGCTACTAGTCATGGTATGAGAAATAATGACATCATTTTACTGATACGTGGAACAAATTTACACCAGGCAGCTTTTTAAGAAAATGTCAAATGCCACTCTGAGGTACGTTCACATGTGAGGGTATAAACAGCAGTATGGTGTGTATTGGCATAGAATGGAGCAGTCCATCCAGCTGACAATCTACTACACAAAGTTGCAGTAATAGGCTGCTCGTTTGATTTGTTACATGCAATACAGGCTAAATGAAAAAGCAAGTGGCATACAGGAATAAGTATCAGTAGATCCAATTTACTCCGGACATGTCTACGATTAGAGTCATATTAATTATATTAGAGGCATATTAACAACAAACGCAATGGATCCATCAAAATATTTGAAACAGGATGCTTGTTGCAAATAGTTTCAGTGTACAGTATATCTATGTTATTAGCGGAAATTGCAACCCAGCATTTCCATGTGATTTATATTATGCAACAGTTGTTTTGTCATCGAGGTTTATGTTTCTGATAAAACAAGAAAAATAAACTGAGGTAACTCTATATTTCTGTTACCATGTAATAGTAACTTCCACTTGTTTAAATCCTCACTCACTTTGGCCCAATAGTACAAAATGAAAACGTATTCCACCAAAGGGGACTGTCTTTTGTCAGGTTTTTGTGTCAAATAAAGATACCCCTTGCAGAGTCATTATGTGGCAGCAACTTTCTTGAATGAGGTGGGGTTTCTTAGAAACACCCGCTAGAAGAGCATAATGAAGCTAATTGTAAGAGGGACAGAGTGTACTTTAAGTCAGAAAATTATGTCATTGGTGTGCTTGCATGTGTTTTTTTCATTTTGGGTTTTTTGTACAAGATGTCAGTGAGCACATGTAACAAACAGTAAGGACCTTTTCTATGTGCTTGGCTCTGGGCAACACTGCATCTTAATCCTCAGTCTGGGAGGAAACTGCACAAGCGGCGTCCTCAAAGCCAGCCTGACACAGATGCCATTGTTCCTGCTACAGGTTTCTTGACTGGCAGTCAGTAGATCTGTGGTACATGCAACAGATGGTGTTGGTATTAGGAACCTGAACCTAAACCCTTCTTCTTTACACAAAGCAATAGACCTGATGTGCTTGTGACCTCTCCACCAGTGTCTGTGGGATACTGTTTGTGTACTTTAAGATACTTTGAAGAAGATATCAGTTAAAGAACTAGGTAATAAGATTATGACGGTAGGTGTGTTGCTGTATTCTAGTGCCACCATTTTAGTATTTACACAGGCAGATTTTTAATGGATGTATGGCTGTGGTTATGTGTGTCCCATCCTCGGTAGCCATGTTTGTCTAAGTGACCTCATCATTTGGAGAGTACTTACATCTATTAGTCAAAGGCAAACAAACGTGTCAGTTAAGGGGAGCCTGCTGCTTGCTATTCAGACCCTCTTTTCACAGCTTGCCATTAACTCTTCTTTGGAGTGGGAAGAGGCATCATCTGCGATAATTTCTTGGGTAATGGCCACTCTTATTAAACTTGATAAATATGGGGACGATATGGAGGAGGATAACCAGCCAAATCTCTTGCCAGCATCCTCTGATATGAGATGCTTATTTGATACTAACTGCATACCCTGGTGTGGGTGTGGCCAGAGAAGGGTGTAATTGCAAGATCGTGCTTGTAAGACTCAGAGGGCACTGTCAGAATGGCCCAAATGTAATCAAACTGCAGGATCAGCCACCCTCTGGAATTATACCTCCGAAAGAAAGTGAATAAAGTATATGTGGATTTAGGTGAAGGATGGACCCTAATGGGATGAGATGCCTATGCTTGCTTGTTTTCAGTGTCATTTGGTTCAGTCCTTTTGCTTTTGCCTCACTTTGTTTTTTAAGCATGTCTGAGATCCTTCTGTTAGGAGCCTGCCTGACCATACCAGAGTGTTCTGCCTGATGCCTTTTGGCTAATCCAGTCTACGGTAGTGTTTGTGGCCAGGGTGCCTTTTTTTGTATACAGAGGGAGAAGATTTTTACCTTTAAACCTAAGGCCTCCTGGAGCCTTTTGTCTGCTTTAATTTCACAGATCCATTACAATGTAATGCAAACAGTGCAGACTCTTCCTTACAATTCCAGAAAATAATATGTACTTATCTTATTTTATAATGTTATAAAGAGACATCTACCACATTATGTCATTTTATCACAGATGGGTATTGCCATAAATACCTCCCCCCTTAGACAGCACTCAGCAGCATAGGTCAGACATCCTAGCCACTGTTATTACTATTATTACAGGCACTCAGTATTAAAGTATTAAGTAAAACTTTAGACTATAAACATTAGTCTGTGTGTGGAATTTGTAATGCATTTATTTTCTTCTTCTTCCTGATGGATAAAGAGGCCAGTACTCCTTTTCTTTTATTATGTAGGCAGTGCATAGCTCTCTCTCTCTCTCTCTCTCTCTCTCTCTCTCTCTCTCTCTCCATTCAGTCCTCTGTCCCTGTGTGTTTCCCCATTCAGGGGCCCTCTTGACATATCCATACCGGCGTGCCGTGTCCATGGAGGCTTTCTGTATGACAGCTCCCATTGGGTGTATGCTGCAGCAACGCTGTCCATTTGGCTTAGCAGGATGTCAGAGTGGAACAGTGGATCTAGACAAGGAATCTTGTGTCCTATTTGTTAAAATGGTCTTGAATACTTGCAATTTGCCCTTACTGTATGACTCTGTGTATGTGGCCTAACTTCACTATAAAGAGACATTCTAGCTAGGGTGTACCCCCCCTCCCACATTCTCAGCAGGATAATTTGTTAGAAGACAGATGGATGGATGAATATACTTTTTTGTGCTTTAAAGATTTGGGCCAACTTCTGTTCAGGCAACAATGGCTACATGACACTGAATATTATGAAATGTGGTCCTATAGCTTTCAGTCTTCCATGTCAAGAGAAGCAGCTGCACGCACATCATCCTCTGGCTCCATTAAATCTGCCAAAGCAGAAGTTGGTCTGTCCTTGACACACACACGACAAGTTCGGAGCACTTTTAGCATTTGAGTGGCTTGCTATCCCAAAGGCCCTCACTCTTGTAAATGTTACAGGCTGTAATCAATAACTAATTACCCATGCATGTGCTCCTAAGAGTAGAAAATGGCGTAATATCCGTGCTTGCTTAATGTTGCATAGGTGATCTTCCACCCCTGTAACAGAATGTGTGCTAGTTTCAGGCCCTCAGGTGGATCTACGCACCGCAAACACCTTTCCACTTTGTGGTGACCTTTTGGGGGTCCAAAAGGACCCCATTCCACAGGCAATCAAATTAGCTGCCTGCGTTCGTTAGCATGCTGGGGCTGAGGCTTACTGCTGAGATGGGCTACTGAATGGCCAATGAAGCTGCATGTCCCAATCCTGTGTTTGGTAAAGAAAGATTGTCCAGGGTGGATGTGTTTTGCAACAGGCCCTGTCACGTAGGGCATTTCATGTAGCCACATATGAATGTATAACCATGAGCTGAGGCTGAAATGTTCTGGAATAAGAATCATTTTCAATATAGTAGTTGACCTGATTTATAATTTCTTCCATCATTTCTTTTTTGCATTTCCAAAACACATTGCATAAGAGACATTTTTACAGTTGAATGATATTTTTTGGCTCTCTGTAACTGATTTGTTGTCCTGACCTTACTCATCTGTACAGCGACAGGCTACTTAAACTCTGGCATAAAATAATGAAAATTGTGTGAAAAAAACCACACACAAGCTCAAATTATGCTAACTGCAATTCTTACACATACCGTCTATTGTCTATGACACTGCAGATTATCATTGACTAATATCAGTGATCTCAGTGCTCTAGTGATAGTTTGAAATATCATTAAACCTTTATAAAATTATAACCGGGAGTTTTTCCGTGTCAGATTTAACCTCCACACCTCTTAAGTGCTTTCTGATTGGCTCCATTGGTGAGAGGGGAAGAACAGCAGGTGAAAAGGCACAAAGAATATAAATAGCCAAGAAGGAATAGAAATGACGTGTAAGTGGCTTCTGGTAGCTGCTCGCGTGGCTTCTTCTCGACCGAAGCCAGTTTTTGATGTCTGAAGAACAAGCAAAAAGGCCCCATGGAGAGCTCGCTGGCACTCTTTATTTACCCTACACTACGCCAGTGATCAATTATGCCTGTTTACAAGCCCAACAGTGCGTCCCACCCGCACTCTCTCAGGCAAGTCAACTGTGTGTTGTACTTCTAATGGAAAGCCTCCTGGAGCTTGCTGTGTGGCTTTTTAGGGCGATGTCTGTTGTCCACTGTAATTACCATTCTTTAGGATGATTATCTTTTGGAGCCAGTTGTCTCTTTATAGTGAAGGTATTGCCATGATATAATTGGCTAAAGTAATTGCACAGTTTGTTAGTTTGGGGCACATATGCTGTTTGCCTTCCTTGTCAGCAATGCAATATGTCTTTAGTTTTAGAGGGTAGGCCTGTCTGTTATCCACAAGTCCTTTGTGGGCTTTTGTTCATGCAGGATGTGGCCATTGGTGTTTTTACCTTTCTTTTGTTCCTGATTCGTGGGCCATGATCTTTTTTTTTCCCTGGGAATCATCCTCATGCTAATAATACAAATGCATTTAGGACACCCTAATACAGACGACACATTCAGGACACCCATGACATATATGCTTATGCAAATATAGTACTTATGCAAATTCCTGTATATCATATCAGCAAAAGTCCAGCTTTTCTAAAAAAAATAAATGATAACCTGTTGAATTCACACAGACAGGTTTCCTGAGCCAATAGAAACACGGTTATTGGGGACATTTCCAATGACAGTAAATTTGCATGACAAAAGCCTGGTAAGTTCAGTGTCCCAGCTGTGTCATTCAGACTGGTCTATATGGGAGAGAAAGCCATTCCTCATATCCCTGCCATGGCTTGTGTTACTCTGCATCGCTGCTGATGACCGTATTGCCTCGATGAGCTGGATGCCCTGATGTTAGCATCCAGTATGCTGTTTATCGCTCTTTGGGCAGAGGTGCCAGATGTAATGAAGCAGCTCTGTCTCTTTGCTCCCTACCTCACAGCCCCCCCCCGCCCCCCCACCAGCAGAAATGACATTGGAGAGCTGCTCGGGTCTGGCAGCGAGATGCAAGGTGACAGCTGATGTAATTAGCGCCCTGATTCTCAGAAGAAACATTATTAAAGTAACTGAATAAGAATAATCAGGGGGAATTGGAGGGAGCCGGAAGGAGCCTGTCTAATGGAATCGGCCGGTGATAGAGATATGAATCAGCAGAGGCCATGGGGATAATGTGTCCCATAAAAGGCAGGCAGGTGGGATTCTTAAACTGAAATAAGGTTCTCCGTCACTGAAATCTCCTGTCAATGGAACAGCTTCACTGTATCACCTCTTTTCTTGGCCAGATGCTTGACTTTAGACAGCGCTTTACACTTTATGGCATCCTACACAGCCCTGGATCGCTGAGGCTTCTTATCGCTGTAATACTGGCTACATGTCTTATCTCCACTTTAAACATGCTGCAAGTAGAGGTAGGAACACTGATCTGCGTTTTGCTGTTGTGTTCGAATAAGCAGTACCACTGTGACTCTTATTATGATCTCTGTAGCCTAGACTCTGTCTGCATTCCAACATCATTTTCCCAATAGCAGTGGGAAACAGAGCAGAAGGGAATTCAGAAAGGCCCTAGTTTGTGTTCTGTATTGATTAAAACTCTATGGATTAAAACAAATAAAAATCTGATGATAAATAATGTGAAATGCAGGGTGACATCACCTTGTACTCTCCTACCTGACAAGGAGACTAGTTTCATTAGCTCGATCAGTGGTGTTTTCACCAAATTGGTCACTGACTCAAAAAAAAAACAAAAGACTGATAGGTCCTCACAGGCATAGAGGAGTGTCGGAAATAAAATCACTCCCTAAGCGATTATCATGGGTGATAAGACCCTGTTCCTTGCCAATTTCAAAAATAAAGCATCTCGTCCTGTTCTCCTCTCAGACAGCTGACGTGTTCTCTTCAGCGCAGTGTTTTTTCCTTCGCTCTTGTGGCCCTTCCATCCGCTGTTCTCCATTTCTCTACCCAGGCAGAAGGAGGCTGCCAATTTTTCCAAGTAATTTGATGCCCTGGACTGTGAAATGATTGGTCTTTTTCAGTGCTTGCCGGTGTTTTGCATTGTCAGCTGAATAATCAGTGATTTATCACAGTAGAGGAGAAAGGGCTTATGCCACTGCCTGCTCTGTATCGTGGGAGAAGAGAAATCAATTCGCTGTCTGAACTGTCAATTCTTCAGCGTAGCTGAGCAAGTTCTTTGCTCTTCAAAGCTTGCAGAGACACTAGAAGAAAGTGTGTATCCCAGTTAAAATTAATTGCATGTATTTCTTGTACACATTTTTCTCCATAAGAAATAAAATAAAAAGTTAAATTCTGTATCGTCTAGATGTCTGGGAAATAGTAACATACAGTGGTCAATGCCAGTGCTAATTTGGTGTTAGAAGCACTCAGGATTACTTAGTGGATGACTCAATAGTGCCTGTGTGGCATCAGGGTGGCTGTTAGCGCTCTTTAAGCTTGGAGCTGCTGGTAGCTGTCAAAAATTGAACTAGCTGCTTGTTAGCTGTCAAGTTTTATCTAGAGCCGACTGCAACTCTGGTGAATGAAGAGCAGGGAAGGAAAAATAAGAAGGTCACCTGTCTCTCCAGATAAACAATAACAAATGTATTCTTGCCAGTTGTGCACAGACTTTCCTTGTGGATGATCACTAAGCAGAGTTTGAGTTTATTACTTTCCCATAAGCCCCAATAATTGGCCTCACTATTAGCTTCAAATCCATGTTTTTCTTCTTTGTTGTTTGGTGGAAGGTGCCTTCTTGGCTTCATCCTTTCTCCTTAATTCTATAATCCGCATTTTTCCTCTCCTAGAATAGATAGAGATTAGATCAATTTTTCAATGTCTTCAGAATCTTCAGAATCAGCTGTTTGGCATTTTCACAGGAGAATATTTTCCTCCTCTCCTTGCAGTGGAGTTAAAGTAAAGCCCCGAGACGCCTAAAAACAGCAGGTGAAGTGGCAGAATTATTCAACTCATTATATAAATAACTAGCACACATTCTACCCTGTTAATTATGCATCTAAAGGAGACATATTGTTTTATTTTTTTTGTTACCGATCGTGATACATGCATGGTGCCTCAGTGGGTAGCTTGACTTTCCCTTGACATACTGTAAGGAATTCCTCCCATGTTACAAATTGCCTGTTTTGTGTGTGTATGTGTTTTGAATAGACCATGTTATTTGTATTTTGAAGTTACTCGTTATTTGTTAGATTTACAAATCTAATATATCTGTAATGTTCATAATGTAGTCCAGCTGTAATATAATAATTGCATTTCTCTGAGCTAGAATTTACCTTTGCCAGTAGTGAGCTTAACCATCAGAGTGCAGCATTTGATTACTTACTTTAATAATAATTACTGTAAAATCATATAGTTACAATGACACACTGATGCTTTGCTGACAAACAGTACTTTCCTTCAATTTTGCGGATTCAGTCTGAAAGTGGTTTGGCACCAAACGGATGTGGATATGGACTGGCTCAGCACCTTGTCAAAGGCTGAGCTATTAGTATAAAAGGTGGAGTTATTTGGTGTTCGGCTCTCAGCACTCTGTAAAAGCAGATGCATTTGAATGCACGGCCTAAGGAGGGAGGCCTTTGATATTGCTGTCTCCTGCCGAAACAGCACCTGCTCCTCCCATGGCCGAGAGGCCGCCCCCCACGATGGCTGTTTTGCAGTCTGATTTATGTTCCAATTGCCCCCCGCCCCCCCAAGAAAAAAAGAGAAAAAGCCATGGATAAACTGGGAGCAGTTGTGCATTGAATGGGGAGGAAGAGGAATCTTGAGGGAATGAGTGTCGAGGACAGTGCGCCAGCAGGAGGGAAGGAAGGAAGCGAGCATGGCTTCCTCTTTGTCTTCAAAAGCCCACCAGCGACGCCGGCCTGCATCATATCACCAGCCAGGCCTCACTGCTGTGAATGCAGTGTAATTAAATGCTCGATGGGAGCCTGGATGTTTTTTTGCCTTTCGTTCGGAAGTCACGATGTGCCCCAAATACAATCAGCCGATCTTTTCCCCCAAATTGTTGATAATTGCTCTTCAGAACCATTCATTGGGATTTCCATCCATCCGCTTGCCTCACTCTCTTTGTTCTACAGTATTTCTGTGTCCATTCCATCAAACTCCCAGTGCCATCGCAGCTGAGCAAGAGCCAGAGCGAGTGCCAGACAAAGATCCCACGCTAACGTGGGTTTGCAAACAGAACCTCATTGTGGGGCTGCTGGGGCCAACAGGGCGAAATGTTCTGTGGTACCATCAGTGCTAAAAAGCTTAATGAAAAATAAGTTTTGTTGACCAGACAGATCAATCAAGTGATCTATAACACATCCATCTATAATCTCGCAGATTTTTTTTTCTCCCAAACAGATAATTCACAAAAAGGTTTTCAAAATGTTTTTTATTAGCATTTGTGCTGAACACTCTGGAACATTCTGGAATCCACTGTCACTAATGTATATTATATATCTTAATATTATTGTCCTCTATCTCTTGTTTCACATTGCACATTGACACATTACTATGGAAAGGTTGTTCTTTTATTTAAAAACTACTGACTAATTTGCATATATATTACCTAATGAACTACATTTGCCTTATATACTTATATACCAATTAACTATCTTCTTCCTGGAGGAAACTTCAGTTTTTACAATAATGTAGAAGGAAATGTATTGTTTTATCAAAGGCAGAAATATGGCAGTTTGTATCATTGTATTAGCTATAATTATGCATGAGAAGAATCAAACTGAAGACCGACTTTTGATTGCTTTTTGAGTCCTTTGATTAGACTTGCTGTGGCGCAGCTACTGCCACATGGTCTATATTTCAGTTGCTTGTTTCTCCCAGAAGTGATTTCCATGTGGCATCACGCATGGCTGCCTGGCGTCTGTCCTTTTTCTGCTCTGCTTTGTTCCCAGCATGCCTCAGTTGGTGGCGTACAGCACACGGGCGGAGTTACCTTTAGAGTAATTGCAGCTGACATGGACCGGCACTCCGGTTCCCAGCAAGGGCGTCAGAGCACGTCGCTCTGCCCATGCCATTAAATATGAGAGATGACATGTCCTCAGTGGAACCAATGGGACATTTAATTACTATCAAATAAAACACGCTCCCTTACCTTCCTTCTGAGTCCCTCCTCCGTTAACCCTGGACATGGAGGCTAAGTGTCTGGCAGCTTGCTATGTATCAAGGGCCATTTGGCTGATCTACCCTCTGTTTTCTTTGAAGGTGGCAGACTCTGGGATGTGGATGCACACTTTTATGGATCCATACACACGTTTCAAAATATAACTTCATATTCAAAATATAATTTGTTTTTTATCCGAGTTAGGGATGTTCAATTGCTGTCCATGCTGACAGTTTGGAAGATATATTTCTATATATTGCTGCTTGTTTTGGAGCCCCTGTCATTAATGCTTAGAAAAGCTGTATTTATATGTCTTGAGTAAAGGAAGGTGTGTGTTATAGATCTATCATACTGCATGCTGCTATGGCATTACTCTCCTCTGTCTGCATCGCCAGTTAAAGCAAGGCATGCAATATTTTGCCATCTTATTTTCCTTTTGCAAAATTTGAATGCAGTACGCTGTTACAGTAAGTCATTTAAAATGTCATAGCAAGCAGTCTGTGTTCTCCAGGTGTGAATAAGCAGACTAGGTAACAAAGTAGAAACAGCAGTGCAAAGCATTTCAATTCCAGAACTTGTGAGGCCCACTTTATAATTAAATACACATTACATAGGAACAGGGCCAGTTTGAATTTGACCAATATGCAAAAATATTTTATTGGACTGTTTGAAAGGTTATTGAATTCTTTAACAGCCACCTTCAACAGCAGAAGCAAATCCTGGCTTATTACGATACATTATTTCTGAAACTGATTTCTCACTAGAAAATGGTGAGTGAAATCCCTTTATAAAACAGTGACTATCTTCCCCTCTAGGAAGATCCTAGCAGACATGCATGTGACCCTAGTACTGTGAAGACACATGCCAGAGAGGGGTCCCTTTGGACATTTTAAATAGGACTTTTCCCAAAGTCAGTGATTGTCTATTAAATGTACTAGAGCTCTTTCTTTGTGTCCGGATTTCTCTGGCTTCTGGCTCATCATTTCCCGAAACCGGATAAGCATTTAATGATGGATAAATAGATCAATGGCTAGACTGATGGACAGATGGATTTTTCTGTTGCTGTCCATCATCTAGCTAATGACAGGGTTACAGGTATGATCATGTCTTTAAAATAACTGATTTCATTCACAATTAAATGGATTTTTTTCTTTCCTTTTTGTGATTTTTCTCAAAGTTTAGAATATACGTGATATGAGATTGATTTGAGTTGGTCAAAAGTCAGTCTATTGGAGTAAATAATCTTACTGTTTTATTATATTTTAGTCTTTCAGAATTTACAGGTGAAGTGGTTACTATTCATGGCATCAGTCATATTTCTATTAGCTTTTATATTTCCCTGGACATTATTTATAGATGCACCCCTGCTGAAGGACACACAAAAAAAACAGACACAACACCAATTAAGGCTGCAGCACAACGGATGCTTTGTATTAATCTCCAGCTGGGAAGGAAGCCTCAGGCTTGAAAGCATCGTTTAAAATTAACCAGGTGTATTAGGCAACCACAACAGAGCAGGGTGCCATCCACCTCTCAGTATGGTTATTCATTTCCTGCATCAGCACAAAACACAAAGAATTAAAGGAATAAAATGGGAGGCTCCCTCAAGCCCTAAGTGATGGTCTAACTGCTTAAGTGGAGTTTAGCACAGTTGGCAATAAACCAGGGTGCTGTTAAGTGGGTGGCAGAGTGGCCAGGCTCTCTGTCCGTGCTCTGTGTTATCGCATGGGCACTCTGGCACCTCTCACAATTGCTGCCGTATAATAAAGGGGCTCTTACATCATATTTAAAATGTTATGTGTGTGTGTGCGTGTGTGTGTGAACTTGAAATTCCACAAGCCACAAAATGTTTTTATTTTCATTGAAATGTGTCTACTAATTAAAATGTAATTAAAGCTGTTGTAAATTGAGTTGTTTAAGTGAACTAAATGGTCACAGTCACTGTACTGATTCATTCACATAACAGTTGATTGTCCATTTCCTTCTAAGAGTGCACTAGAAGTTTGGGTTTACCTACATATGCGAAAAGACTTTCTCGCGGCTGATTCAGATCATGACTAATCATGGATAAATTCAGATCATGACTAATCATGGAATGGATCTCTGAATGGCCATCTCCAAAATTAAACTGGATTAGATTAAACTGAATTAGCCTAGATTTGTGCTCCAAGCACAGAGTCCACCCATCTCATTAGATAAGCTGAGCATTACTTAATTGCTAGACCTATATGAACTTGTTCATTTAATGTTGCACCGATTCTACACAGATCCACCTGTCATCACCTGCGCCTGGGGAAGCGCGGCCCCCACATGGCGTGGCTCTTGCAGACACTGCTATGCTGATGCCAGGCCATGAAGCGGCATTGGGGTGCTGCTGCAGCCTTTCAGCTTTCCACTTAGCATGGATTGCATTATGGATAAATGTGAGACTGTAATCTATGTAAAAATGGCCTCCAGGCAGTCCAAACATGATAATGAAGAATTATTCAAGCTTTTATATTGATGTTAGAGCCAATGCATGGCTTATTTTTTAACTTAAATTTTACCTTTTCCTATCCAAAATTTACACAGTATGTATTTTCAATAATTTTGAATCATTACAAAGTTAACACATGGGACAGGCTTTGATGTCAGTGGAAAAACAGAGGGAGTAGAAAAATACATTTCAGTGTGACAAACTGTAATACATTCTCATGTCAATAAGTTCACACCAGCCAAGCGCCTCAGTGGCTGCAGGAACAGGGTTTGATTAATACACTCTTCTGCAAGCCTATTCATTATATTGATTAACCACTACAATACTGCACAATACTGCACAATAAATAACTAATACTTCACCATTCCATTGTGTTGTGTTCTGACCTGGGTCTGTTTTGCATATCACTGAATCAGGTATAATACAAATAAACAGCTAACATTTGCTTGAAATAGAATTATTTGGAGGGCATTAATTGAAATGGACAACAATCTCATCCAGGATGTGCTCTGTCTACCTGGGATAGCCTCTAATCTCACAATGATTATTCATTTAATAAGCAGTAATAAGGAATATGTATGGAAAAGGACATGTAGTGCTCAAAAATGAACACCTTAAAATGGATTGCTAGTTAAGTACTTCTCTTAAGCAGTTCTCATTAGCACGTGAAGCTAGTTTATGTTCATTTTGACATTAGAGTAAGATTTTGAAGCTGATATTCCCACAAAATTTTTTTGTTTGCTGTAATTACATTTATTGGGAGGATAAAGCTCAGCATTTTTTGGATCCCATATGATCAGTTATCTGTACATTCAGGCACTCTCTTCCAGTGAGGGATATCCAACAGTAAGACGAAGCTAGCTTAGAGTTGGCTGCTTAGAGTTTAAGGACAGAGGCTGGTTTAAAGGGCTGTCTCTTGCCCTCAGCAAACAATTAGCCAGAATAATCCTGGAAAAAAGGTTTCCAATAAGTATTTTTTCCATATTTTTTGACCAAATTATGCATTTTAAAATAAATGTTATGTTTTAAATTCAGCTTAATTTGCAGAGACATTACAAAGATAGAGTGGGAAATAAATGTAATTTTGTCATTTGTCTTAATTATTTGCGATGATGAATGCAACCATCATGTAAACACACAGCGATGTTGTGGTGAGATGGTAAATTTTACAGTATCTTGGGGCTAATGACTGAAACACTGCCAGGTGCCTCTTTGGATTCACAGCCGTCAATGCTCCTCCCACCCTACAGGTGTCACCGACGTGCGACGCTGTCCTGGTCAATGGCAAAGAAATAAGCGGCAAGCAGTCAGTACAAGTGAACTTCACCTTCCTGCACCTGAGCGCCCAGCTGCAGCTAACGGTGTGGGCTCCCCGGCTGCCGCTGCAGATCGAAGTGTCAGATGCGGAGTTGAGCCAGGTGAAGGGCTGGAGAGTGCCAATCCTGGCCAGCAGGCGGTGAGTGGCCCTTTGCCTCGGGCTGCGGTCCTGTCCCGCCAGGCTCCACATTCAGTTCTCTGAGCTAATGAGCGTATAGTTTACAGGGTCAACATTCTCAGCCTTCGTACAGAACCCCTGGAAGACAATCTGCTTGTATAACACTGTTCTAACACAAGATATGGGAATTGAATGGTTATTAATAGGATTTTTTTTTTTTTCCCTCAGAGGCATATCTGTTTCCTGGGGGGTCCAATGAGTTTCTGTATAATAGTGTATGCTGACTAAAAGCAACCATGTGTTACAAAGCTTTAAAAATGTTTAGCCAAATATTTCCACCAGTATCACAATAGATAAGACATCAAGCTGATTAACCTCAAAGTGGCCAGTCAGTGTTGCTGCTAACGACAATGGATTTCCCCACATTGCCATGACATATAGCACTGAATAATGCCACAAGCTATGTTTCTTTAATCCCACGTGCTGCTCGCTGCCCACGCCTGAGATGGCAGAGCTATTATATCCACCTCATGCTGCAACCTTGAGCCTGTCTGCTGGGGCCATTTTTCAATTTGGCCAATTTATGTTTTCCCGGCTTTAGAGAGAACCCTCCTGGTCTTTGTAGAGAGCAGTTCCATTTGCTCTTTGCTGAAGAGCATCTCTCCATGTTTCTGCTGTAGTGAATAGCTTCCCTTGTTCCTACAGAGTGGGGCTCTTCCTTTTGTCCCGGCCGTAGTGAGTAGTTCTCTTTGTCTCAGTGCTTAGCTCCCCTCTTTCTCACACTATTGAGCAGTTATCCTCGTGCATGTAGCTGACAGCTCTCCTTGTTCCTGCACCCAGCCATTTTCTTTAAGTCTGCAGTCAGCACTTCCACTTTCTTCAGAAACTGAGCAGTTTTACTTATGTCTGTAATTGGTCGCCCTGCTCGTTCCTGTAATTGGCTGCTTTTGCTTGTTGCTGTAGTGAGCAGAGCTCTTTCTTCCTGCAGTGACCAATTCTTCCTGCCTGTGTAGTTAACGCCTCTCCTTGTTTTTTTTTAGTCAGTAGCTCTTTGTGTTGCTCCAGTGACCAGCTGTAGTGAGCTGCTGTTCTTATGCCATGAAAAGGAAAGGTGATGAACTGAGCTCTTTGGTGACTTAAACTGAGTGTTTTGGTCAGTGTGACATTGTAAGAGCTGCTAACATGCATTCCATAGATTCAGGTTAGGGAATGTTACACTGCAGCTAAGCTCAATGTAACGGACACATTATAAAGTAAATAGAAAATAAGAAAATAGCATCTTGGTATTTTGACTGCTACATCAATCTGACAGCTGTACACTTATTGACCAATAGAGGGCATTTTTTGATCTTATACCCAAAAAATTTTATTCAGACAATTTTTCAGACCCCTTCCTTAAAAAATGTACATTTTAGATACATTTAAATTGTACTATAGCCCAGATTGGAGGGGGGGGGACGAGGGGGAATTGTAGTTAGAACTGAAATCCATTTTTTACATGTGTTGTACAGTATAGTTTCACTTTTGGAAAAATAATGGATTTCCTCAGCATATTGACATGAAAATATATCCATCTGTTTTTCAATCACTTATTTAGTAAGGATAATTCAACATAATTGGGTACACTTTTCTTAAATGTTGGAACAGTATTCTTTTTTTCATGGAATAATTTTTATAATTTATTTGTCTGTTTTATGGGTGTAATACCTTATTTTTAACTATGATAGAACCCAGAGGAAAAGATGTTGAATATGTCTTGCAGTGTTGCATCTCTATCTGCAGAGTTGCTTGTTTAGTGGACATTTATATATTCTATAGTTATATAACATTTTTACAAATGAAATAATAATAAATGAAAAACAACCATATCATAATAATATTTAGGCTCATTAGTAGGGCCCAGTATGGTCAATAGAACAAAGTAACCGGCCACAGCATGGTCACATGACCAAAACTAGCTGTAAGTGGCAAGTGTACCATAGCTGCCGGTGCTTTATTTAAGACATGGCACAGAGTGTGCTAACAGCAGCTCAGACCTGAGTGTAAAAACAAATTATACTAATATGAAATCATAAAACTCAAGCATTTAAATTCAAATTACATTACATTACACAAATATATTACAGTAATTAATTGAGTGAATTATAGTTCTGGAATGAATAAAATGGCACACGGTGTATTGTGTTATAAATTCATTTAGGTAAAAATGAAAAATGAGTTAAGCTTTCTTTTGCTCCCACCGTTGCAACAGGGATGTACTTCAGGATATGTAAATCCGGAAAGTGCTTAGCAAACTTTGTGCAGATTTTGGTGTTGTACATTACCCCCACACCCCCGACCCCAAATCTGTGCAATCTTCATATTTTGGGGTTATTTTCTAAGCCTTCAAAGCCAGCTGCCAACTCTATAGCACTGAGCTCTCTGAGGCAAAATCTGAGCAATTTTTCATGTTACCGCGTAACGAGTCAAGATGAGTGTTATGTAAGATCTTTCTGTTTTTTTGTGCGATTTTCAACACCATGGCTTCCCTGCTGTACTGCAGACCCACCCGTGACAGTGAGGATGATGAGGATGAGGAGAAGAAGGGCAAGGGCTGCACACTGCAGTACCAGTATGCCCTGGTGAGGGTGCTGACACACTTCGTGGCTGAGCCGGCTGAGCCGGGGGGGCAGCTGGCATATATGCTGGGCCCCGACTGGCAAGCAGACATCACGGAATTGGTGGTGGACTACTTCAAGGTGGAGGACCCCCGCATCGCCAGGCTTGTAGACGGCAGGGTTCTGATGGGGAGGGACTTGGGCATCACTACCATTCAGGTACGGCCACATTCCTAAGGAGCAAGTCTCTACACACACACAAAGTCACAGTCAATGAACAGATCAGACAATGAACTGCAATCTCATGGTGTTTCAGGAATTATTTTTATCTCATAGTACAAAACAGTAAGGTGTTCTTTTATCTTTTGTCATCTATATATACCTTCATCATGACCCAAATAAGGCCCATGTGCTCAAAAAGATCTGTTTGCAACAAAAATATCACATTCAGAATTCTTAATATCCTGCATTGTGTCTTCCAGGCTGTAGAATTGCATCTTCCGTTTAGCCATCTTTAAAAACGTGCACTTGTCTTGTTCTGTTCTGGTGGTAAATTTTTTAGTAAAAACACAGCATATCTAGCTGTTTAAATAAGTAGTGGGAATGAAATTCTGTAGCTTGACACTGCAACTAGTAAATAAACAAAACCAGTTTTCATAAACCCTGTACTCTTTTAGGTAAATCACAATAAACCTGAGTAAAAATGCTGACATAAGCATTAAATAAATGATCAGCATTTTGTTTTGCAAACGCCTTCTGCCCAAGGCAAGGGACAATAAAAGATTTTCCACATTTTCACTGAATAAATAACTTTTACTTTAGACATCCATAGACAGAGAGCCTGAGAAAAAGTATTCTGCAACACAACTAAGCAGAGTCACCCAAGTCACTCAGAATTTACATTTATATTTCTGAGGCAAACTTCGTGTCCACATTACTATTCCTGCTTTTCTGTATGCATTATTTTATTTTTAGGATTATCCACTGAGATGTACCTCCACAAATGATACCCTTTGTAGTGCAAAGACAGTTTCTGATCTGCCTAAGATTTTGAGTAATCACAATCAACTAATGTGCACCATTTGCAATTTCAGAAGAGATGTCTGATTACCATTTATTAAAATGTTTACAGAAGGAAAGAGAGCAGTACAGGGAGGATTTCTACAAAATGCAAGAATTGGTATAATTCAAAAATTGTTTTCAGACGACGATGACAGCCTTTGATAAGCCTTTGATGTCCACTGATGTCCATCTCGGAATCCTTGTGCTAACAAGCTTTTTTCTTGTTAGCACTCTCTAATATGATGGTGTTTAAGAATTCTTCAGAGTACACATCTGTGCAACACAAAGAGCTTCTGACACGGGCCATTGCACTGTCATCAAATATCTTAATGAGGCAGGATGCAACAGAACAACTGTCATAAACATGCAGTCACCCAAATGGCAAGACGTATGATTAGTACAGCTTTTTTATGTTCAGAAAATGCACTTATGAGGTTCCTTCTGCAGGTTGTGCTATTAGTATACTTTAAAATTTAATGGTGAGCTAATGATGCTGTGGCATCGAGAAGGACAGAGTGAGTGTAATGATTGTTGCTTTCATGTTTCCAGGTGCTATCTCCTCTCTCAGACTCTATCCTGGCAGAGAAGACAATCACTGTGCTTGATGACAAGGTGACCATTACAGACCTTGGTGTGCAGCTGGTGGCTGGCCTGTCTCTGTCATTGCAACCCAGCCTGGGCAATAGCCACACTATTGTGGCCACTACCACTGCCCTGGACTTGCTGCATTCTATAAAACAGGTGACCCTGTGCGCCTGTGTGTGTGTCTTTGTCTGGATGAGGGTTATGTTACTTTGTGTAGACCAAATGTCCTCCACAATGTAATAAATGAATGCAATCAAAAAAATGAAAATTCCAAAAGTTGTATTTTGTTCGATTACTTATGGTTAAGGTTTGGGCTGGGTAAGGCTTCAGGTCATCATGGTGGAATTAGAATTTGCCCCCATAGCCCATAGGAATGAATGGAGAGTCCCCACAAAGATATAATTACAAACCTGTGTGTGTGTGTGTGTGTGTGTGTGGGAGTGTATGGGGGTTATTTATATATTATTGTGCAATGGTAAGTATATCATACTATGGCACAGGGACTACGGGCTGTGGTGGCTTAATTGTTAGGGAAGCACACTTTTAACTGACAAATTGTAGATTTGAATCCCCGACCAGCAAGGCACCACTGAGGTACCCTCAGCAAGACACTGCTCCCCAGGTGCTGAATTAGCTACCCCCTACTACAGTATGTCATGATTACACATATGGGTTAATTGCAGAGGACACATGTTGTTGTTGTGTGCTGTGCTGTGGTGTGTCAACAATGGCCACTGATCTCTAAATTCTAGTGTAGTAGATGAGGTTTTGTATGACATTTAATTGGTATTAAATGCCAGTTTTTTTTTCATTCACACCTGCAGGTTGGCACTTTGAATCCCGTCTCTGTTGTGTATGTTTGCAGTCTACATGTTTGTCCTCTGCAGTGTCCTCCTTCAAAGGCATGCAGTTTAGCTAATTGTGGCCTCCAATTTGCCCATATTGGGTGTATGTATGTACTTAGCGATGGAGTGTCCAGGCTGTACGCTATCCAGATGCCTTACGCTGCCTGCGCCAGGCTCGTGACCAGGATACATGGTTGGAATTCAGTTCAGTAACCTATTGCAGGGATTGCTCCCATAAGCTGTGGCTAATTTAGAATGGGAGGAAATGCTACCTAATCGATAGGAAACCATAAGTTGAAATTAATATGAAATAATGAATGTACTGAATACTTTAGGTGTTTTGGTTTTAATATTATTATAGCATTTGATGTTCATTCAATGACATTATTTGAAATGATTAGTTTATACTGTAATATATTTTCTGCTTTCAGTGAAAAATGTCTATATATCCCTCATATTGTGGCAAATTATGGAAATATAAGGTGCTGGCTGCAAGAAACAGGAAATCTATGTGTCTTATTAACCTGACATCCTATAGGAAATCCATAGTGCATTTAAGCACTGTATGGCTGTATCCTAAAGGAAAATCTACAGTGTAACCTTCACACATTGAATCCATTATAATGTTTCCAATACATTTCAATTAATTAAAGCAGTTTTAATTAAAACAGCTTTAAATGTTGATAGTGTAACACTTGTGATATGTAAAGGCATTTGAAGATTTTTAGTGTATGATAGAATAAAGATTTAAATTTGAAATCCATTGTATACACTCCTTTTGGCAGAGATAGTTTTTTTTTGCATACATATTCTGCATGTTTCACTTCATTATGCAAATGTTTGCTGTTTTGTTTTTTACATGAGCCATATTCCATGGATTAATTTCCATGTCCCATGTTATTATTTCCATTAGCAGTTTAATTTCAAAAGCTGCGACTTAGGGTTATAAAACTGAACGCGGTTCTCTCTATATTTAACCTTCTATTCATGTTTCGCATTCATCAGCTCATTATCAGGGGAAAAAGAAATTGTTGTATCAAACGCAGAGGTGTAATTACTTTTCTTGAAGCATTTAGATGTTACTCATTTTTACAAGGCTGTTTGATGAAAAGAACTGATGGTGATGTGTTTTTTATCTTGGGAAATTATGAATTTACATAGACTTAAAGGAAAAAAAAAACAATGTCTAAATTAATGAACAGGAAGTCGGATGAAAGGTTATTTTATGTTGACTGCAGTGGATTGTTGATTTACAATCAAGGAACATACTGTGTAATTCAAGCGGAAGATATCATATCTTCTATACAAATAACAAAAAGTAGTTGTTAGAAAGCCTTGCTGATTCAGAACACCATGCACAATACTGTGTTACTTTGAAATGCTGATGTACATTCTGACATGGCCTCCTGATTTTCTCCACAGGATGCTGTAATTAGTGCTTGGATCCAGTTCAGTGATGGCTCTGTGACACCACTCAGCATTTATGACTCCAAGGATTTCACCCTTACTGCTACGTCCTTGGATGAGAACATCGTATCCACCTACCAGGAGCATCCACTGAAGTGGCCAGTGGTGGTGGCCGAGGGGGAGGGCCAGGGCCCTCTGATCAGATTGGAGATGGTCATCTCTGAGACCTGCCAGAAGTCGAAGAGGAAGAGTGTGCTGGCAGTGGGCACAGGAAATGTCCGTGTGAAGTTTGGGCAGAATGATTTGGATCTCAGGGGCACAGAGGAGGAGGAAAACGACAACTTAGACAATGGGACCAATGATCGTAGGCAAAAGACCTCAGAACTGGACAAGGCCAATCCTGACAGCTGGAAGTACAACAGTGCCTCCTCGGACCGTGAAGAGGGGGCTATGAGAAAGGTTAGCACTACCACTAAGACCACTATTACAAGCCATTCTGGGGGCAGCAAGCTGGCAGGTGGCACTGGGGGACAGGGTGCAATCATCCCTGTGGACCTCACCAGCTTCCCTGCACAGGTGGATCTCCCGGGTGGAGCTGAAAACAACCTGCCCCATGCCAGTAGGGGGTTGTCTGACCTGGAGATCGGGATGTATGCCCTCTTGGGTGTTTTCTGTTTGGCCATCCTAGTCTTTCTCATCAACTGTGTGACCTTCGCTTTCAAGTACCGGCACAAGCAGCTGCCGGTACTGGAGCAGGGAAATATGAACCACGCCCATGACTGGGTGTGGCTGGGCAATGAAGCGGAGCTCCTGGAGCATCATAGGGACACATCCCCTCAGCCAGATGAGTGCACCACCATCATCGACCGTGGAGATGGCTTTGAGGAAAGCAAATACCTTCTGAATGGTGGAATTCAGAAGAACATCCAAGGCCAAATCCATCGCCCTGCTGACCAAGGGCCCTGCAATGGCAAAGACCCCAAGTCCGAGTTGTACAACAACTCGCCCAATGCCAAACGCAAGAGGGTTAAGTTCACCTCATTTGCCACCATCCTTCCAGATGACGGGGGCCCGTACACCAACTCCATCCTAATAGGAAATGAAGATGACATCAAGTGGGTCTGTCAGGACATGGACTTAGGGCAGTCTGCAGAAATCAGAACGTACATGGAGAGGCTACAAGACAATCTGTAACGGGGGGGAGTGACACATGATTTTAACTCACCTATAATGCCTTTTGTTTTGAAAAAAGTAGAGAATGCTGGGAAGTGAAAGGGTGGGGGGAATGTGACCGATACGTAGCAAAGAGACTGAGAGAAGGTACGCTACTTCTCAACATTATATGATGGATGGTGAATGTGGGCATTTCCTCAGAGACAAAATGACAAACAAGAAACAACAGGTAGATTGATGACAGACATGAAAGAGTCTTGCAAAGAGCAAAATAAGTGATACAAAATCAAAAAAGTATTTTTTATTCAGGCATATTTTTTTTCCATTAAGTTTGTTTAATATTTTGGTTAATGACTTTATTATTTGTACTTGTTCGTGAAACACATACATGGAGATGTGTATACTAACTATAGACCTTTTCCAGTGAATGGTGGTGAAACCTAACGGACAATAGAAATGTTGCCAGGAAAACATGAGAACATGGCAATAGCACTAGAGCCCTTTTACTCTCCTTCTTTTTATTCACTGTAACCATTCACACCTTTGTGTATATCCGCGGGTCAAGGTCAATGCAATGTATTGTATTTCATTGTTAAAATTATTTATTTTTGTAATATCTGATGGCATTCTGCTCAGCATTCCAAAAATGGAATATAGACTGTGGAACAGTGAGACTTTGGCCTAAAATGAATCCTCCATCAGTGAAAGAAAACTGTAGATCTGGCAGTGAGAAAACAACTGTGTACAAATACAAGTTTTATTTCCCAGCACACAGTAGTGCAAATGAGACCAATATGACATGGAAGATAAGTGGACAAAGTTTCAATGATGTGGTGGAGGCACAGTGTTTGGGAAGCCTATACACCTCCACCTGGCATGGAATGTACAGTAAACATATTTGTACTGAACTACTGCATTGTGCATATCCAGTAGTGCAGTGCCCCCAACTGAAGCTGGTGCAGGAGCTAACATGGATATTGGTGTTCTGCCAGTCTCCATGAGTCTGGTCAACAACATCAAAGCTGCAGAACTAGAGAGACTGGGATAATTGTAAAAAAAGACTACTAGCCTCTGGATCTCCACGATGGACATATCAAGACACAAACTGCACCATCTGCTTGTAGGAATGAAAATAGGAAGGTCACTTTTTTGGAATAGTTTAGCAGTTTCCCCTAATGCCACCTGAACCCAAGAAAGCAGATCCCTATCCTAAAAGTGAACGAGGACTGTCTGTAGATCACCTATGGCTGTATGTGTTCACATTCTCCTTTTCAAGGCGTACAGCCTTCAGTTGCTTCTTCATCCTGTTTTAAAGACTTCCCTACATTTTAAGTTAGTTTATTTAACTGTTTTACCTTAATTGCAATGTGTTCACCTGCTTCTGATCACTTATATTTGTATGCCATAGGCTGGCATCCCCAGTTCTTGAGAGTCACAAGGTATGCATGTTTTTTTATATTAATTCTGTTAGAATTAATTAGCCTTGACTGAGCTGATTGAATGGATGGCATGATGCAAATCACATTAAACCAACCCTATAATTTTTCAATTATATGAAATTGGAGTTAAGGCAATAGAACACCTGTAGAGATTAGACGAATGAAGCCAATCTTTGGCCCTTAAATAAATCAATCACATTATATCCATTATTTCAAATATTCTGGTTAGTTAGCTGCTTTTTGTTATTGATTGATTGATTATTTGATTGATTTATTTACTGATTCAATATTAAATTCTGTGGTAATGTACTCTAGGTTGAGCAAATTATCGCAATGAATCAAATTATGAGAAAATATTACATTAACACAAACAGATCACTGAGAGATCTCCCATCTGTAGACTTACCCTTCTCTAACGTAATATGATAAATATACATGTACAGTAAAATCATTTTTGCTATAATGCCACAAGTGTGTTTCCCAAAACCTCACATTATACAAAATGATGCAATATAAAAAAGTTTATATAAAGATAGGGTTAGATCCAGAGCATTCAAGAGCTAAACAAGCCAGTAACCATTATGGTTAAAACACTTCATAGGATGAACCATTTCTTCAGGTGTCAAAGTTTATTCTATGTTCAATATTATAAGTTTCACAGATACTTTTCTGTTGTTTGCTTGTATTTACAGCCAGTAGATTTTGTGAAAATAAGCAGGGGCATGTATGTTCCCCATGCTCTATGCTAATTTGGCACGATTCAGCTGTGATTCAATACTATTTTGATCAATAAAAAATGTATTGAAATGTCATATTTATGAAAGAAAAACATAAATCGAATCATATTAGTTTTTCACAGCAAAAATCATTTGGCTTTAGGTAAGTGAAGTTGATCGTAAGATCTTGACATGAAAACAGATTATACGCAATAATATTCAGTAATAGTGTCAAGATGGGTGTATCGATTCATGACATCTTTATCATCTTTATTGTTTTTAGCTGATTTCCTTCCTCCTAAATTTCAGATGGATTGGAGATTTTGAACTGATGCAGCTGCATGGTTGGACTTGGGTTGGATGTGCAATTCAAATCACTTTTTGGTTACACCCATAAAATAGCACTTCCCAAGCAAAGCTAACTGAAGGCTAAATGACAATGCATTGCTTTCCTCTGTGGGATAGCCAGCAGAGATCTGCAGCTTGCATCTGCTTCTCTTTCATAAATTGCATATGCCGCAATTCACATTTTGGGAACAGGTGTAATAGCAAAACTGCCCATACCAGTATTTCCCAATCCGGTCCTCAAGGACCGACACACAGTCCATGTTTTTGCTCCCTCCCAACTGCTTACCTGGGAGGATTAGGAAATACTGTCCTATAGTAATTGAAAATGGTATGTACCCTTCAGCCAGCACATGCTGACTTAGGTGAATTAAATAATAAAATTAATGAATTCACTGGACTTATTACAAGCTGAGAATCAGCACACCTTGTACTTCTCATGGAATGGAGCGCCATGCCTCGTATATGTGTGGTGGGTCTTCTGGATGTTGCTTCTTTATGTAACTTTATGTAATTATATATTCACTCGTGTAATTACTTTGGAATCTATGTGTTTATTTTTTGTTTAATGGTTTATTGATGGTAGTCCTAATATATCACAGTCACATATAATTACATATAATTAGTGCTATAAAATAAGGTCCAGAACACATAACATACCATGTACAAATACACATTTATATTAGGACTTTCATGATAAATGTGTTAAATCAGCACAATTAATGTAAATGAGTAAAATTCATTAAAGCTTTTCTGTTTACATCTCCCCCCATTTATCTCACCATTTACATGACCTGCTGTCCCCTGAAAAGCTCAGGTGTAAACCAGTATGCATTGTAGATTATAAGAATGTAAGATGTGTTCATAAATATTATCCAGGATTTGTTGTAAATAGGAAGTTGCTTTACCTGTGTATTTATAATGCAAGCTAGCACTGTTATTGTTAATTTTGTACCTGTGTAGTGTGAATCAAATCAACAAATAAGCACCAGTGTAATATTCATATAGCAAACTCAAAACAGGTATTATTAGCTAAATGAGTTAAAGTGCGGATCATTTTATATTTTTATTTTTACGAAAGCCAACTGATTAATTGTTCTAAATAAACCAATAATTATTCTGGCCTGCAGGCAATTGGCAATTTAGATTTCGGCTGTTACCTATAAGGAAATCATACAGCTGGGTACATTTAGTTTTGTGTAATCTGATGGATGCTTATTGGTTGTCTAGCACAAAACTTGAAACCCACTGATGATCATAAACACAGCCACTGGACCTACATTCGTACTGGGGAAGGTCACCCACTGTCCACTGATTCTTCCTTTAGCAAATCTTTTATTGACACCACAGTCAATGACGATGACCTTATTTAAAGTGGTAAAAATGGTGATGCACGTGTGTCGACGTCATGGCATTATTTTCATTATGACATTGCACAAGCGACGGCTTTCACCCTCACCAATCACGGAGTGCAGCCAGGCAGACAGGCTGCTCCCAAGCCGTTGGTGGAGACACAGATAAAATGGAACATCTTCTGCTTTATTCCAGAGGTGAACATAATAAATATGGCTTTTCCGCTGTGCAGGACAAAAAGGACACATTTCTTGGGTCAAAGAAGGAGATAATTTTTTCTGTGATTTTACCCAGTTTTCATATTCCCCTTTTTGTCATCAATTTATCTTGTCCTTTTTTGAAATGTCATAACATGTTTTGAGGTGCAAGGGAATGTGGAGCTGGAAAATAAAAGATGTATATGTATATAAGTCCTACAAAAATACTCTTAATTTTGTTTCAGTCATCATTTGTTGTGTGGGACTCATTTGTGTAAAATTTGTATGAATAGTATAAGGGGAAATTTAATTTATGCATTTTTTCATTATTTCTTGCTTGAACACTTATAGAAAATCATTATAGCCTGGACAAACAATTCCCCCAACACCTCTAATTGTGCTCTGCTTTCATCTGCTTCTGTTAATTTATCCCCCTAGTCTGTGGGGCTTTCTTTACAGAGCCCATGAAGTGTAGTGGTTCAGGAAACAAACTCATTTATCAGTTTAGTGGTTCAAGTTCCTTGAAATTACACTAACTACAGGAGTATGTTCAAATGTTTAAATATGTAGCGTTTCAACTGTAGATGTTGCTGTGAAATTGCAGTAATAAGGCCTGCTGTTCCGAGTGTTCTTTACATGGTGCCCTCTCTTTCCTGGGATAGGCTCCAGGATTAAGCAGTTATGGAATCTACATGGATGGATAGATGGTCCGTAGGTAAGAAATAGAATAAACTGTAAGCAGAACAGGGACACGCTGACTCCTCCTCTGACACTGTGGGATCCAGGCTGCAGCATCAGTAGTGGGCCTCTGCTTTCGCTACAGGCTCATGGGTCCTGGATGAGAGAATTAGCACAAGTGACAGCTCGATTCATCAGGCCCCTGCAGTGCACCAGATCTGTGTGTCGGACGGCTTTGGGCTGGTGGAAGGAGGAACACGTTTATTCTCTATTTTGCTGTCTAATACTTTTGTTCACACTGTTATTTCCATTAAAACAAATATGTTTATGTACTGTAGTACAATACAGCAGTATTTCAGGAAATTTTCTGTGTATATTTTGAGTACACATTGGGACTCACAAAAATAACCTTGCTGTATATATTAAGTTCTTTCCTGTGAACTTTGAGCTTTTTTTGCTGGTGTATCCAATGTATGACTCTCAGTACATTTAGAGGCATTGTTATGTTAATCTACAGTTTTAGCTGTGCGTTTCTGTATTTTTATAAAACTAAAGAACTTCCTGTGATTAGCTACAGAGAAATGGAGTGGTTCTCTGTCAGAGCCTGGTTGCTGATGCTCATGTTTTCCTCAGTAGGGTAAGAGGTGTTGGCCTCCTCAGGAATGCCGAGTGGGCTGGCAGAAGAGTAACACTCATTTATACTACCAGTGTCCCTGTCCAGAAAGCTGGAGGGTGGATGTTTCACCCTTTCAATGAACACCCAGCCTCCCAGTACAATTAAACACACTGCATGGGTTCCAGCCAGTCTCAATGCAGGCTACTCCTTAAATGTCCAAAAGATGTTAGCGAGTTGAAATTTTCCACACGGTGATCAGTGCTACACACTTGTGAATCGGCACATGACCTTATCTCTTTGCTTGGAAGAAGAAGTACGCTCTTGTTTTTAAGAGAACATCATTTTCTGACATTCACAACATGTTTTTATGTAGCAGATTCCAAGAATCCCTGCAGTGTCGCAAAAAATTGATAGCATCTTTCCCTGTAACGGCAAGTTGTTTTCTGCAGACTGTATGTAATGTTGTTGATTGCATGTCATATGTCTTTTTTTAGAGCTGAAGATCTCTGACAGGCCTATTAAAGACAATACTGTTTAAATAAATATACAAACAAATAAATAGACCAATAAATAAACCTCCAATTTAGTCCTGCAAAGATAAGTAACAACCTGATATTCTAATGTAAAATAACAAAATGAGAAAACAGGGAAGGAAAAACACCCCCTACTATTTTTTTCATCCTGAATGAAATCTTAATTGGATAACGAGGAGAGACCTCATGCAAGGGCTATTTCAGGACAAGGGCTGTTCAATCCTTCTTCTCTACTCTTCCTCTGAAAACAAAATAAATGGCTCTGTTTCCTTTATGCAGACAGCGTTTCTCCTTAAAACAAATTCCATTCCAATTTAGTGGCTCCCATTAACATGTGTTCCCTTTGCCGCCTTGATTTACTACGGATATCAGATACATATTGCCAATGAAGTGAGACATGCAACCTTTCATTTTCAACCCATCGCCTTCCAAATTCGACATGCTACATTAACAAGAAAAATGACTGCACCGACGAAGCCAGGAAACGGCCTGTGTCTTCAAATGACATTTGGTTTTCATTTCACTTTCATTACTGAATACTGCCTTTGCTGGTGGTGCAGAGTGATGTTTGGAAAGAGACACCAGGTACCTTATATGAATTTCTGAAGGAGACAGTTAAGGCTTGAAATAACTAGTTAAACTATGGCCCAATGTGCTTGTATGTCTACTGCTTTACAAAACACGTTATACGTCCAGAAATACGTCCTTAATCTTAAATTAGCTCATTTTTTTAGACATCATGCTTAAAGGTAACCTCAGTACTAAAATTGTAAGGAAATATGCAACAAACTCATTCTAAAGGTATTATTACTCTGTGTAACTGTTGAGGAATGCTACTCTATAGTAGAAGATAACCAATGCAGAAAGCATCTAAAGGACAGCATTCTGTGCATTAACATGCTACTTTTCTATTTTATTATCATTTTTACTGACCAAAAGGTGATTTTGATGGCTGCACCAACAGAGTAGTTAATTGCCTGAAATCAAAATATTTCTAGATTAAGGCCCAGAAGTTGTTTAAAAATTTCCAGGACTGGGTTATGTTTTCTTTAAATATATGTTAAAATAAAAAATGGAAATTAAGAAGTTCATTAGAAAAACATGTGTTTCCTTATTCCTTATACTTCATGTTATTAAAGCTCTACATCTGTCCATTGAATACATCTTTGTTTATATTAATATTTGTTTATATTAATCATTATTTATCACACCACTTAGCAATTCAGTTTACATATTTATCTGTATTGGCCATTACCGGGGTTGTAGTAATTTCAGATTTGCAATCTTGGCGTAGATTGCTTTTCATTTTATTTATCAGACACCTTTACCCGAAATGATATACATTTCTTTGTGAGAACATTGTCAGTCACACACCCGCCCTTTCTGTTGATTTCCATAGCATTGTATTCCACTGATTACCTGTGAATATCAAGGCAAATTGTGGTTTAACTGTCTTGCATCAAAAGCAAATGGAATATTAATCGTTTTTAAATAAAGTTAATAACACCACCAATTTGTATAAGTACACAAGCCCATTTATAATATAAAGATAATATTTATATTTGGGCTCTCAACATCTACAACCTTTTGATCAGGTCACAGTACTGTAGACTTAAGAATATAGATTTTTAGCATTACTCATGCATGACTTTATTTAAAAAAATATTAATATGCATGCTGTAAAAGTCATGGTTCAAAGATGCTGACAAAAAAAAATGGAATGAAATGTACTCCTGTTTCATATTAAAGGAAATTAGGATTGTAATTTGGATTGTTGCTTCCACATTTTTTCACATGTGAGACGATCATAGGATCTTCCATACATTGTTGAGAAGCAAGAGCTTTTGTGCACATAATTACTTTTTTATTATGTTTGATAAAAGTAGTTGCAAAAATAAAAGATAATCCAAAAATATGGGGGAAAAATAAAGGCCAATAATCTGGGGACAAACAGCTAAAAATCAGAATACACTCTGAATCTTTCCAGAGGCAAAACATGTGCAGAGAAACTTTTCTTTAACAACCTTCGATCAGCATAGTCTGTAAATGAACCATACCTGTCATGAACCATAGGCTGAGCAAGGGAGCAGGGAATCAGGGTCGGGGAGACAGAGATCCGTGAGATCGCGGACTGAAATACAGTACATAGGACTAATCAGAAACAACACAAAATAGCTAGTAAAGGCGGGGAGGGGGCGTGGCACACATGAGAATCGGATGTGACAAAACCCAATTTTGTGATAACATGCAACATTATTATTAGTCACTTAACAAACAAATTATTACCAGGTTCGATTTGGGCTTTATCGGTGTCAAGACATTCATATTGACCCAGGGAACAACGACTTATGAGCCATGGCCAGAAATGTAAAATGTCTTATATCTATCCTTAATTGCTTAGTGGCTTGGGTTTGATGAAAGCTGAAAACTTTTGTGTCAGATTTGCACAATATGAGTAACCTCTGTGTTTCATGAATTGAATATTACAAATATTGCTTTTAAAAAGTGTGATTTATTTTTGAAGGTACATCCTGCAGGGGGATGGCATAGCCTGCAGACAAATCTACACACAGTGCTAACTGGTCTCAAACTCAGAACCTTCTCAGTTGACGACTTGGCCGCTGGAGATCTTGTTAGTTTGCTTAGTACTTTTGAAAGTTTTTTTTTCCAAATTCAACACTTTTGTGACATTAAAGAATTTTTATTGCAGTAGATGGTCTGGATATCTATAATATGATGTATGAACTTTTTTTGAATGCAATATGAAAGCATTATGAAGGTGCAGTTAATGTAAAGCACTACTGAATATTTTCCTATGAAGACAATAGGAAAACCATTGGAAACATTGACATTTCTTGAACAACTTATCTGCAAAGTCAGATGATCCTTGTGAAGTTTTGTGTAAATTTGTGTAAAGCTTTTTATAATTTTATAATTTTCTGCAAAATGTGTTCTTCAGTCGGCAGTCACAGGAAATCAAACATGGTTTGTGTGCTGTTTTTTATGTTGTTAGGTTGGGCTTACATAATTGTTTCAAAAAACATGAGAAATTTGATGCTGTCTCATATGGTTCTTGCGAAATTTGCTAAAATGTGTAATCGTTAGTGCCACCTTAAGGTTGCTTGGTCTGATCTAGGTTTAACTTGGGGAAGATTTGGAACTTACTTACTAGAGATGCGCGGATGGGCTATTATTTCATCCGTAACCGCATCACAAAACTCATCATCCGTCCGCCATCCATCCGCACCAACGTTTTTGACCAATTTTTAAAACCGCACCC
>JABFDZ020000044.1:34406615-34416937 GCA_019775955.2 Pollimyrus isidori | reverse complement strand
TTAGACTGATTGGCCTATAATTTGACAAATTACTTCTATCTCCTTTTTTGAAAATGGGCGTTATGTTGGCATGCTTCTAATCAGAAGGTACCACACCTTCAGATAAGGATTTTTGAAACAGTAAAGTTAAGGTTCGGAAACAGGATGAACAAGATGGCCAGCGACATCTGCTGTCCAAACGAGGAAGACATGTGAAAGACTTGGACAGACAGGTGCTGACCCTGACAGAATATAAGTTAAAAAACAACAGCATATAATTCCACAAGAGTCTTTCATTAGGTGTTAGTAAATAAAAAGGTCAGTCTGAAAAGATCATGTTTTGAGATAAAAGGAAGCAAAAGAAAACTGTAGGAATGCATTCTTGGGATGATTTTGTTATGTATTTTTTGGTTCCCATGTTTGCCTCACTTTAAAATTTGAATGTTTGTGATGCATAAAAAATATTCACTTCCTTTCCAAGCAAACTGGTAAATGCAGGAGCAGGTCATTTGGACATTTGTTTGCAAACAATACAAGCATTTATGAGGGGTTCCTATTAAATCCAGCATGTGTACAGAGAAGCACACACTCACCACATTCAGTGAATTCCTGCTCCGGTTACATCTTAATGAGCAGGTTTTAGTCTGCTGGAGGAAATGGTAGGGCTTCTGGGAACAGATTAGACACAGCAGAGCTGGATAGTCCCCCCTCCCCGCCAACACCCCCGGCAGCTTAATCAGTGAAGCATACGCACAGTGTCAGACCCCGCCCTAAAACTTTGTGATTCCTGTCCCTTCCGCTCTTGATGTATTGTGGATGGGGCTGTGCAAGCCTGAGGTTCGACCCACTTCATCTTCCTAAATGATTCCCTTTCCATTTGTCCCTGCTCTGAGTTATTTAATGAAGGCTGCATATTTTTAGTTTGACAGCACAGAGTGAGGGTGTGCAGAGAGCTGGGATGAGTTATAGACACCCAGGTGGACGAATGTCTGAAACTAAGTGTGATTTGCTAGGAGTCTGCCACCAGCGCTTTCCGCTGCCATGCACATGTGTGAGGAGAGAGCTGCAACCTTATTACCACGCACATTGGGTTTTCCCCGTCCGTTTTAGTCATTTAAATTGTGGAGAATTAGTGTGATCAGCTTGGGAAAGTGCAGGCTACTGTATGGTTATCTAAGAAAACAAAACAAATGGTGATGACTGTTATGCCAATGCAAGATATCCATAAGACAATGTATGGAGATCCCTGACGTTCTCTATATCTCTTTGCTGTGCCTTAACGGGAAACATTTAAAGTAATGTTTACAAGCTTAAATTCAATATCAAAGAAATATCAATAGCTGATGGAAATGATATTTTTTATATAATGTACTGTAGCACCGATGAGATTTGCACATTCCAGCATGCCTCATGGGCCATTGTAAATAGCCCTTCTTATATATTTGTTATCGTAAATACTTGTGTTGTAATTCCCTATTGTTACACATATGTTTGCCTATGTGTTGCTTGAACCGTGTCCAATCCTCACGTGTCTTTGGTGTTGCATAAACTCCCCATCATGTGTGAGCTTTATTGTTCGGCGTCTGACCTCCCTGTGTTTCCCTGGAACCTGTGTGAGTCCTTGTAAGGACTAAAACAAACGAGTCAGTTTTTTCCAATCAAGCAAATCTCCTCATCATTGGCTGCTGCTACGATCACTTAGTCTACCTGATATTTCAGTATTCGGTATAAAAATGCATACTACCCTGTTGCCGTGGATGATGCTGAAGACTAAAAAGCAAATCAGCCATGGTACACATGAGAGTTCTTTAGTGTTTCAAACGCATTAAGTGTTAGCAGCTAAAAAAGACAAGTTAGGTACAGTAGCTGGACCAAAGGCAGATATCATATCAAACCAGAAGTCACAGAGCGGTGCAGTTCATATATCAATGGATGAGCATTTAAATGACAATGTGTGTGGGAATAAAATGTCAGCAATACCCTGTGATTCTTTCTATACAGAAACCTTTGTATACAGTACCATTTATATGCAGTTCTCCAAGTTAACAAAAGGCATTAGACCAATGGTCGTCAACGCATAGACTGCAAGGTACTAGTAGCTAGCTGAGATACCATGATTAGCCTACATAACACTTTTTAGAAACTGGGCCTTTTTTCACATTTTGCACATTTGCATGTGTTTGACTTTGTTTCAGATGACAAGCACTGTGCTGTCACAGCATGCTGCAGAGTCTAACTGAAAGGAGAATTCATTTTACCGCAGTGAAATGGTTCGTAGCGCTGTGGCTGCAGGGTCAGTCTGTACACTGCTTCAGTTTGTTCTCCTCAGTTTTCTGTGGTTTCTCCGATGTACTCTGGTCTCCTCTTATAGTTGAAAGTCATGAAGTTAAATGAACTGGTGCCTCTAATTTGAGCCAGAGTGCCCCGGCCTTGTACCCTATGGTTGCTGCGATAGGCTACAGACATGCACCGCTGTCTTGGTTTCTTTGGTTCACAAAGACACAAATCAATAACATAAGCAATACCTTAATGCGGGGGTTCCCTGGAGGGGTCACAAAACACTGGCAGGGGGAAGTGAGATGATTATAAAAAATGCTTACGATAGTTAAATAATCTAAATAAATTCTGTTGTAACTACAACCAGTCAATTGTGAAAAATCTCGAATATTTTTGGGTCATGAGTCTCCAGTACTCTTATTTTGGGAGTCATAGGCTGAAAAGTTTGGAATCATCACCTCATCTATGGATTTCAGAATACATACATAAAGCTGAAATGGTTAAAGCATATTCACAAGGCATTGTGGCCGATAACTGAAGCATCATTCCTTTGGTGACACCTGTAAAAATAACAGTCACCATGTGGCTGGTAAGAACAAACCATTCAAACTCAAAAGAATGTAAAGAATTGGGTATGTGTGTAACTAGATATAGATAATTCAGGGGCTCCATGATTTATTCCTGCCATTTAATATGAAAAGGATCTGCCCTGCTTGGCAGTTAAGCATTTGTCCCCATCCATTCAAACTGTATGCTTCTATATAGTCAGATGGCGACCTGCCTCTTGTCACTCTATCAGAATTCAGAATGGAAGGGCATCTGGAAACCATACCAGTTAAAGTCATTGGAGGCCGGTCATGTGCCATGCGTTGTGTGTGTGAAAGGTTGGTTTAAAATAGAACAAGCTGCTCTTTTCAGCACTGCGCGGTGCAGTGCAAATGCATTGCAGCCATAACAACCAAAGCTCCGCTGAAAATGTGGTTTCTGGTGCATGCAAGTGCAGTAGAGAGAGATCACTGGAGACCCCACGGGGGAGGTAATGGGTCACCCCCAATATCTGCTTGGTCCGGCTATGTCCACCAGTCCATAGTCCACCAGGGCTTAGATCCATGTGGGAATTGTGGAGAGTAGGTTTATATTAAAATGTTGGACTGGGATGTTCTCCTGACTACATCTAAATGTGATACACAGCCCCTTGTGATTCTATAAAAATGTACATTTTCATCAAGGTGCAAGTGAGCCTAGGGAAATACATTATGCAAATAATAATAACAACAAGAACAACAACAACAATAATAATAATAATAATCATAATAATAATGACAACAGACCATTCAAGCCTAACTGCAATTTTTAGAAATTGCAGGAGGTTACATACATTCTACAGTACCTTCCTTTATAACAGATAAATAATTATTTGTCATAAGGTCATTATTACATATGGATAGTTAATTAATATCATCATTCTGTGGAATGCTAGAATCAATCAGAAAGCAAATAGATGCGATTCATTATTTATTATTAAATTGTGATTAAATCCTATGTGACTCACCTTTTGAACCTCTCTATTACTTTGAATTAATTCATTCTGCATTTTTATTATACTAGTTCTTGAAGGTTATTAAATTATGAGCAACCTAGAATGTAATTCAGAATATTTTATGTCATGTGGTGTAATTGCATTAATGGTTAGAAAATGTTATTATAGTGTTGGTTGTTTGACTACATTATTGGTTAGTATTTATGTCATCACCTGGGGCTTATTACATTATCGTGGCTAATTATGTTCACTGTTAGTGATGGCTCTGAGGCTTATTTGACAAATGAGGAGCCTCGATAAGGGCAGAGCAGCAGCCCATGTGTATGTTTTCATGACTCCAAGTGAAATCGAGCAAGAAGACTGCAAATAGCAATTGACCAATCAAAGATGATTGTTTTTTCTCTGTTCCAAGGAGGCCATCAGGGATTTTATTTTGGCCGGAGATGAATCTGGTCATCGTTTCAGACCTGCTGCTTTCAGCTCTGGGTGGAATTCCTCATGCTAACTGCCTCTAGGTCCCTGTGATGTATGGTTTGTTACATAGGCAGATTTTTTTCCCCCGTCATCCTGTATGGTTTTATCCTAGCGATACAAGGAATATCTGAAATAGATTAACACCACCATCCTTCTTGGCTGCTCAGCCAATATGAAAATTACTTTTCCATGCTTAGCTGAATGCTCACAGGAGCATTTTGTTTTTCATCCTGCCCACTGTAAATCTTATTTACATTTGCTGCAACACTGTGGAGCCTGCTTATTTCCATGTATCTGAGATATGGCCATTAAGGTCTGCTGGACTGGAGTAAGTGACTTTAATGCAAATGATCTTGCATTTCCCTCATTCCTTGTCCACATATTTATGGACTTTGGACTTCAGAAGAAAGGGCGTTACTTTACAGACATTGTTCTGGACATATAATATGCCTGTTGTGCCATTAATTGGCACATACTAATGGCATCAAGGATTTTTGTCTAAAAGTTAACAAAATGTCTGCATATGGATCCATGAATCAATAAAAAGCTTTCAATCATTTTATTATGAGGCCGTGCCAATGTTCTATTTGGTTTACTGGTGCTATTTTACACCAGCACCAAAGATAAACAGCATGTGAGTGACTGATTAAATTGACTTGGTCTATAAGATACATGGGAAAAGCATCATTTGTTTCAGGCATCTCTAGAAAACTTTGAAAGCTCATGGACTGCAGTTCAGTTCTGCAGTACAGGGCTATCTGTACACTGTATGGCACAGGACTGCAGCTGCTGCCAAGCAGCCACAATGCAGATGAAGATGCAGGGATGGTGCCTCTTTTGTTTTTTTGTGTGTATCTCGGGATTTGATTCTTAACTAAAAGTTTTCAACTGATAAGCTCATAAATTGGCTCTTTATAACTCTATTATTCTTTTGAGCTGAAACCCTTTCTACTTAAACTAATTAAGAGAAGACAGATAAAGCCACATAAAACCTGGATACAAACCATGTGGCTCAGAATTTCTGATTGTGGAGCTTCTAGAAAGCCACTTGCTTTGAAAATACAGCTCGCTTGTAAATTTACAAAAAAAAATTTATATATCAGATAAAACAAAAAAGACTGGGAGATAGTTAAGTGTCATTTTGCAGAAGACTTCTTTTGTGTGTGTGTATTCCCCCAGCTTTGTGTAGGTGTGTGTTTAAAAAGAAAAAAAAAAAACGATGGGTGCTCCTTTCCACCACCGAATGTGAAATACAGTTAAAATCTTTGCCTCAAAGGATAGATCTCAAAGCTCTGCAACTGCTGACTTAATACATTTTTTTTAAAAAAACTTGGTTCACAACAATAAAAAGTTTTCTGACAGTGGCATGAGATTAGAGACACAAAAAGCTTGTCTCCCTGTGTCAAATTCTTCCATATTATAATACCCTGTTCTAATGCATTGTTATCATCATAATTCCATTAATAGTGGCAGTTGGTTTGTGTCAAGCAGCCAATCATGGATTCATCAACCCAAAGGGTGAGTTAAAAGCTACTGGCATCCGTAATGTTCAGCACGTTGCTTTTCCATTTAACTAGAATGGATCCAGTTCCAAGGTTCGAATGATTACATCATGTCTACTCCCAGCTTTTACACACACAGCTGGAATAATAAACTCCTGGAGCTGGTGAAACATTTGGTATAGCATTCACCCCATCCACCCTTGGCCTCCTGCTGGAATTGAATGAAATGCAATGGATTAGTGAAAGGGCTATAGAGTATGACGCCTACAATAAAAGATATTCTAATCCATCCTTCCATTTTTAATGACTACGGTTATGGTGATCTCAGGAGCAGTATTTACCACCCCTCAAACTACGCATTTTCATGGGGCCCTTCAAGGTTTTGGTGCACCCTGTTGGCAACAAACAATCACTACACTTGGGAGGACTTCAAAGTGACTTTTTGAGTGGAGCCCCAAAGTGAACTACAGCCCATTGCTGGGAGGACGAAGGGTAAATTAACAGAAGGTAGTATCTTTTGCCTTAAAAATAAAGCTGATCCTAAAGCTTTGTCTCTTTGAGCAGGCAGAATTGGCATTTGGGAAATCCACCGTGATGTTTTGTGGCCCTCTCTAATGTTCCTGATGGAAGGCTGGCAGGAACATGCAAGTTCCCTGGGTTATCCCTAGCAATAGTGTTCCTGCCACAGACATTACTCACATTTTTTCTCGCTTCCCTGAGGTCTCTGTCACCCCATATCCTCAATGCTTTCATGGACTATCCCACGTAACTAATGGGAGATCCTAACAATGGTCCCCACAGTAATTTTGTGCAAAGGATCTTTCCTTGTGCCTGTGAGGAGGGCTGGCATTGTGTCCTCTGTGAATTAATGAGCTGGTGTCTTAACACTTTAATCAATGCTTGATTAATATTTATCTATTTTCCGCTCCCAGGAAAGCCATTGTAATGGGATCGGATTTGACTTGCCTGGATTGATTGTGTGAGAGGGGTGGCCATACTTAGTGCCTGACACGTGTCCCTCTGCACCTCAGGAAGTCAGCAGACTGTGCTTTTGACCTTCTACATAATAAGGCACCACACTCGGTGAACATTTTCAAAGCTATTGTGAATCACAGCCTCAGTTACAAGACCTACCTTTTGGTTAAAAAAAAGGAAAAAGATATTTCTATACAGCGGGAGGTCAGTAAATGTAAAATTAGAAGTGAATGTAATTGTTCAAATTTTCGCACACAGCACATAGCTTCCTGAAAAATTACATCTTAAAATATATTCACAAAATATAGGTCACAAAATTATTTTAGGAATATTAATTATGCTTATGGATATGACTCACTGAAAATGCAAAAAGCTGGGATAAACATAATTTTGTCCTGTTTAATCAGTTTATTTTTATGTTTTTTTTTTTATTCAATGAATCAGGACTTCTTAAATGTTAATTTTAGACCCTGGATGTGCTGGAACAATTAATATACATTTTAACATATGTTGACTTATTGCTATGGAGTTCCACAAAGTTAAAACACCTTAAGACATATCTTAACATAAAACAAAAGCACCCATTTCCCCCTCCCTGGCCTGGTGCTCAGTGTTTTACCCAGAAGCCTCTACACAGCTAATGAATACTTTAACCTTGGAGCGTCAAAAATGAATGGGAACCATGTGACGATTTAAAGATTAGGCAGGACTTTTACCTCTGGGTAGTTTTTAATGGACTGGCTTTACAGCCATATGATACATTTATTAGACTGGCAGACACAGAAGGGAATGCATCATATCTATAAAATTTGACCCAGACTGAATATGTCCCGTCATCCATACTTACAGAGATTATTCAGTGTTGAACTTACTAGCAGCTCTTGCTGAAATGATGATAGAGAAACAATGAGAACTTACAATGACCAGAGGAGCACATATGCCTTTACGAAAGTATTTACCTTAACTCGATTTCCACCGCATTACTGGAAGCGTATTGAATTCAGGCAATGGCATCTGAGGAATCTCTGAAGAGAAGCAGAGGAAAAACAATTGGTAGTCATGAATGAAAATGTGGAAATGACTCTGTGCTTCACAATAGAAAAGTGTCTGTAAGGAATGACGCCAAATTCAGTATGTGGCTAGTTTGGATGTCATTTGTGCCACCACAGAGCGTACAACCATTAATTCTGCTTTTGGCCCCACAGGGACCACAAGAGACCACTTGCCCCCTGGTGACAGCCCTGTACTGGCAAGGCCAAAACAGGCTGCTTGCAAAAAAAGAGGTGTTGGGTGGCAGACGAAGGAAGTGAAGTCTCCTTTGATCATACATCATATTTTTCATAGCCTAGGCTCCTCGCATTTTTCCGATAAACAGTAAACATCTCATGATAAATCAAGCGAATGCTGATAAAAATGAAACATCAAGAAGATGGAGAACCGCGGTGGAGCGCAACGCCTTCTCAGCGTGTTTGGACGGAATGAGAGCTCAGCGGCTGGGCAGGAATGCGCCTGCACCCACTGGTGCAGAGCCCAGCGATTCTGCTGTTACCGTGTCAGCCATATGATCTGCTGCCAGGAAAAGATTTTTTTGCCAAGTTACCTTGCAGAACAGCATGTTTAAAGGTCAAACTGTAGGAGCTAACACTCTGTATGAGGTATAGGAGGGGCTCTGACACTTTGGATGAGCCTTGTCCTGCCTCACTCTTCACAGATCTGCCTAGCGACAGAGGGTGATAATGATTAACCAAGCTAGTGCTGCACTGCCATCTCTGTTGCTGTTGTTATTTGAAACTTCATTAATTAAAACCTGTGGCATACCATACACTGTTTTTTTCATAATATGAGCATTGCTGGAGAAGCTGCAATCATTTCAATTTGTATGCTAATCTGTCACCCAACATTTATTAACACAGTGGGGGACAGGAAAAAAGGTATTTGCTGATAGAAAACTTATTAATTACTCATTGTCTGCAGTTTAGTCCATTAGATATAGCAGTTTATGTAATTATTAGATGATACTGTAAATTTCCAAAAACACCTGACAAAGGAGATCAGACCCAAAGCTTTATAAATGGTGCTTTCATTTAAATGAAAGTAACTAGATTTGGTGTTGCCAGAAATGGCAGAATTGTATTGGGTACCACTTTACAATAAGGGTATCTTTTGCCACTTATAAATTGTAGTCACTCATTAATAAAAAGAAAACTGTATTATAACTTGTTTATAATTGTTTATTAATGAATACACTCGTCCCACACTCAACATTTTGTAAAATTTACTAAAAGTACTAGACGGATCACCTGGAAAAGCAAAAGTTAATAAATTTGTTTTTACCTGAATTATTTGAGTCCTTGTCTTGATGCGTACGTCTGAAAATATACTTACCAATTTATTGCGCATTCCACTTATTTCACAATGTGAGAATGTTCACCCACCAATTAGGTGGCTAATTGTGTTCTTTTATGTATGTTTTAAGGTCCATGTTTGAAAATGTCATTTATATTATTTATATTTTTATATACTAAATTAAGTAAATTTTATTTATATGTCTTTTACACTAAATACAAAATGTCCAAGTGTCTGGGATGCCATTCATCCTGAAACTGTGGGGCATTATGGAGAGTCCACACTCCAGGACCCAAAGAGGCTGTGTCTCCTGCTTCAGGGTCCAAGGAGGCTGCGTCTCCTGCTCCAGGATCCACGGAAGCTACGTCTCCTGCTCCAGGATCCAAGGAGGCTGCGTCTCCTCCTCAAGGGTCCAAGGAGACTGCCTCTCCTGCTCCAGGGTCCAATGAGGCTGCGTCTCCTCCTCCAGGGTCCAAGGAGACGGCGTCTCCTGCTCCAGGGTCCAAGGGGGCCACGTTGCCAAAGTCTCAGGCTGCCCTGCCAGCATTAGTCTACCCAACTGCCTTGCCAGCTTCTGACTAAGTGCAGTTGCTTCAATTTTTGTGCTATTTCTCACAAAATGCTATTGGTATCAAATGTCTGAAACTGCCCATTTTCAGTATATTAGGTGGTGCCGCTTCAGGATTGGGGTGATCTGTGTCAAAATCCGAGAACTTCAAGTTTGTCATTCCTTGAATGTGCCTGCAAAGTGTAAAAATGATAGTTACAATACTTTTAGAGTTACTGTGTTCACAAGACCTAGTGTCTTCTATAGCTAGTTTCCTTCCTTTGCTACCACACAGTGCAGTTGCTTCATTTTGTCTGAAAATTAAACCCGGTATAAATTTTCGCCCAAGTAATGTTTTTGTGATGCTGTAATAAGATTCAATACCTTTTGACTTATGGCATTCACATAGTTAAATACCATCTGCTTTCACCCCCTACAATGCCTCTTCAAAATCTGAAAATGATGCATCAAATGGTTAATGAGTTATCGTCTTGACAGCATCAACTGTCAAAACCACCTTTTCTCTGTCACTATACAATGCATCAATTTTGGTGTTAAAACCATATGTCCGTGGAATAGAATTCATCAATTTCAAATTTTGAATGTGTAGGATCACGCAGGCCCACAGCCAGTGTTATGGAGTGAGAAGGATCTCCATTCTTACCTTGTCTTCCTCCGGGGC
>JABFDZ020000044.1:34314070-34328790 GCA_019775955.2 Pollimyrus isidori | reverse complement strand
CCCAGGCGGAGACTCGAACCCGGGTCCCAGAGGTGTGAGGCAACAGTGCTAACCACTGCACCACCATGCCGCCCCTTCCCCTATTATATATTCCCTAAATTATACTCTGTATATATTTTCCTAAATCCTATATTGCACACCACTACTGCTTGTGAAGCTCGCACACAAGAACTTTGCTTCACATGTACTGTACCATTGTACCACTATTGTGATGTGACAATAAAAGTGATTTGATTTGTATTTAAGTCTGTGTTCAAGTGTGTTTCCAAAGTCCAGTCATTAACGTTGTTTGTCATTTCATGTTTCTGAATGTTTTAAAGCTAAAAAAATCCCAAGAAACCCAACTCCACGGTTTATGTCCTGCTTCCCCAGTCCGTGACCCGGCGATCATGACAGAAGGTACATAGATTAGTTTAAGTAGGCAATTTTTTGGGGGTTTGAAATGGATTAAATTTATTTACATTGTTTCTGAGGGGAAAAGGCTTGGACCTTAACCAAATCGCAAAGTTTGCATCCAAGTTTCCTCTGGGTACTCTGGTTTTCCTCCACAGTCCAAAAACACTGTGAGGCTATTTGGAATTTCCCAATAGCCCATAGCTGTGAATGGTGTATCAGTGTGCCCTGTGATGGGTTGATGCCCCATCCTTGGGTTGTCTGCTACCTTGTACCCACAGCTTCCATACCTATTTGACCCAGGAATGATTTTGTTGGACTAATAGTAAGGTGCCTGAAATTCTATCCTCTGGATATATTTTTAAATAATTATCATTGCGATTAGCTCCATAAAGAAACTAGTTGTCCCTGACAATGGATTATTATCGCTGAATATATTTGCATTATTAACCCTGCAATCAAAACATGTAGGCTAGTACATTAATGTACAGGATGACTGTAAAGTTCATTTTGCAGAATAGTATTGGACTGCACAGAACTAAAAATTCATGCCATAGGGCTTGCACCTGTGCAACCCTGCCCTTCGTGTCCTTTTCCTGTTTGGCCAGCAGGTGTTGCTGACCATCGTATCCTCATCCCTATGTCTTGCTCTTCAGACCCTAATGTGTTTCCCCTGTTCCCCAGATTGCTGCATAGGTTAGTGGTCTGAGTGTGTAGTTCAGATACTGCTGACATGGGTTGGAGGCTAGTTTGAGACCAGTCTCACCTGTTTTGTTTTCTGGAATTTTTTTTTTCTGATGTTTATGTCATGTTTTCTTATTCTAGAGTTTCCCAAGGTTTATTGTGATTATTTCTGTATGTTCTGTTTCTAGTTTTTCCTGGTGGTGTTTCCCATAGTTCTTGCTGTAGATCTCTAGTCTTTAGTGTTTATTAATTCTCTTAGTTCTGTGTGTTGTGTCCACCTGTATCTTGTTGCTCCACTGGCTTCCTTTATTGGTTCATTGATTACAGTAAGTTACACCTGTTCCTTGTTTTTCCTGGATGTCAGAGGGAAAACCAGTATTTAAGTGCATTCCCCAACACTGTGCTTTAGTCTGCCATTGTAATTTTATGCTGTAGTGTTGCCATGTGCTTTGGCCCTTAAACCTTGTCCCTAGTTCTGCCCTCTGTGTTGCTCTGCTCCCTGGTTTTGTTTCCCTTATGGCTTTTGAAACTTGTTTTAGTATTAAATTCTGTTGTAGTTTTCTGACCCCTTGTGGTCCTTTATTTTGAGTGATTCTCAGTGTTCTGTACTTCCCTTAAATAAAACCCCTTTTTGTTTTTGGATCATTGCATCTTTTCTGCCTGCAATATGCCCCATAACAATTGCCTGTTTAATGTGCCAGTAACAACTTCATTTGATGAGACAAAATGTTATCAAACCAAAATCTTTCAGTGGAGCTTTATTAAAATGAACGTGGAACTGTACAGAATGGAAATGACAACAATGGCCTATGTAATAATTCAGTGTTTTTTGTGCTGATTAATATATAACACCTTAAGATCTAATGAAAATCTATATTTTTTCATGACTCCATCAAAGACACACTGGACTACATTGCTGGGTCAACATGATTCAATATGGTGGCCCTCTGGACTGGTTACTGGCAGGTGAAACTGGCTCCAGAAGCTCGCCTTAAGACAGTTTTCACCATCAACAATAGTCTGTGGCACTTCAGCTTGATGTCATTTCGGCCTGAACAATACCACAGCCATGTTTAAGAAGCTTATGGAGTGTGTCCTGACCCATGTCCCCCAAACCCAGTGTGTTGTCTCAATGACCTCCTCATATTTCAATGACTTGCTTGTACACACTGCGGATTTAGCTAGGGCAATCTGGAACCAAAAGACTGTGTTTGCTGTGATCGGGCTGGCAGAGTTATGCCTGAACACCCAGAAGTGCTCCCTTCACCAGTGCTGGACATGCTACCAGAGCCATGTCAGTGGTAATATTTTTGGCATACTGCATTATTTTAGTTTACCATTGTTTATCATGGGCAAGCACCCACTCCCCCCAGCTAAGATACCTGAATAGTGCGACACAATTTAAATTCCTCAATGCTGTCCTGAGTATGACATTAAAATGCATTCAGCCCTGCAAGTGGTCCCCCAACTTGCAGGGAAAAACTATGGGGGTTAGTGGTAGAATTGGCGCTCCAGGCACCATAAAACAATTCGCAATTGCTGTTGGGTAAACTTTGTAAACTCATTTTCGTGGTGGCATTGTCTGAGGTACACAGACTGGGGAGTGGCCAAATCTTTGTAGGTGGGTATATTTATATTTCGTCTGCTTGGTTTGATGGCTGTCATACTCAGAGAGTAGGTGTTGCTGTAGCGGATTGGCTTCGCCCAATAGTGTCTCCTGTCATTCCTTTCAATGAGCATTTTATGAGGCTCAGGCTAAGACATTCCTTGGATGTCTTGTCTATTGTCTCAAAGAATGCTCTGACCACAGTGAGTGATGTCACGTTGAGGGAGACATTTTACTCGCAACTTCACTCAATGGTTGATGGGTGCCCACAAGGTGACACTCCTCTGGTTATGGGTGACTTCAGTGTAACCACTGGCACTGACAGGGCTGGCTATGAGGATTGTTTCGGTCCCCATTGGTCTCAAAACTGGGCTGAGAATGGCTCCATGTTCCTTGACTTTGTGAAAAGTCATGGACTACAGGTTGCTGGATCCTGGTTCTAACACCCTGAGCTGCATCGTTGGACTCCAGTGCTGGTGGTGCAGCAAAGGAGATTGATCACATCCTCATCGGCAGATATTGCATGCTGCAACTGCAGGGAGTTTGCAAACAGTTTGTGCATGGAACTTACAGGCTTGGGTGCAACTGCTGACTCTTTGATGCGGGAGTTCCGTGATAAGACCCCAAAGGTCATTGGGGGTTGTGTTGGTGTTGTCAGTATACCCATAAGGAGGTGTTTCATCTCACAGGGCACCCTGGATATTATTGAGAGGAGTCACAGTACACAACTTAGTGGCAACTCCAGTCTGTACCAGGAACTGAGGAGGACAGCTATGAGGGCTCTAAGGGCAGATAAGGAGGCATTTTTTAGATGAATCTGTGAGCAGGTGACACATTACCTGTAGTCTAGTGATCTGTGTCCTGCTTTTAGAGGAATAGAAGCATTATGCACATCTGAACCTGTTTGCTGGAGACTTGCAGTAGGGGCGGGTGATGGAACGGTCCTTACAGATGACACTGCAGTTGTGACCTACTGGGCCAGCTACTTTGAGCAGATGTTTAAAGCTGACGCTCCAGCTAGGACATTGAACATCTCTGGGTCCACGGTTGTCGAGGCTGATCCCCCAGTCAGCTGTGAACCACTCAATCCCACTGACCTTGCATGGGTGATGAATCAGCTGAGAGTAGGGAAGTCTGCAATGATCTGTGGTATCGAGGGTGAACTTCTCCAGGCTGGTGGTAAGCTGTCCTCCTGGCATTGTAGTCCCTCTCTGGAAAGGAAAAGGTGATTACCTAGATAGTGGCAACTACAGGGGGATAACACTGCTTTCAGTGTCGGGTAAGGTCCTTACTAGGGTTGTGCTTAACAGGATCTGTGGTCACATGCTTGCCTGTCAGTGTACGGAAATGATAGGCTGAAGTCTACCATCAACCAGATCCTGGCACTAAGGGTTCTCCTTGAGCAAAAGAACGAATATCGGCAGAGGTTCTTTGCAGCCTTTGTCAATTTTCATGAAGTGTTTCACTTAGTTGATTGAGTTGCCATATGGGGCATCCTGTGAGATTCTTCCTAGTTGATTCTGGGGTTTGCCAGGGGTGTGTTCTTGCTTCTACTCTGTTCAGTACTTATATTGACTGGGTGTTGGGCAGGGTTGTGGGGTCCAGCAGCTGTGGGGCATCCATCAGTGAAGAAACATTTATATACTTTGCTGATGATGCTGTGATGTTAGCAGAGTCAATGGAGATTTGACCGGGGCTCTCAAGAGACTTGAGGGAGGAGTCTGGGATTGCGGATGTTCTAAACACCAAGATCCAGGCATTTAATGACTTCTTAGGTGCAGCCATCAGTAGTATGTCTTTCTGTGGGGAGAATATCGACCTTGTAGAATGATTTACTTACATTGACATTCATGTCTCTTTTGACTATTCCTATGAAGTCAGCAGATGGATTAGCTGAGCATGGGGGGACATGAAGTTGCTGAAAAGTGGTGCTCCCGATATCTTTGCAAGAGGATGAAGGTCCAAGTCTTTAGAGTCCTGGTTCTACCTGTCTTGCTGTATGGCTGTGAGATATGGATGCTATCCAATGAGCTGAGATGAAGACTGGACTACTTCGGTACTGTGTCTCTTTGGAGAATCCTTAGGTACTGCTGGTTTGACTTGTGTTGCCAGTCCGGAAAGAGACACATTACCTGCATTGTGAGGTAGCATCAGTTACGGAACTATGGCCATGTGGCGCATTTCCCTGAGGGTGATCCGGCTCGCAGGATCCTCATTGCTGAGGACCCAAGTGGCTGGTTCAGGCCGAGAGGATTCCCACATAACACCTGGCTGGGGCAGATTGATGGGCATTTACGGAGTGTGGGACTGGACTGTGTGTTTGCCTGGGGGGTTGCCAGCTGGAATCCTGAGGAGTTTCGCCTTGTGGTGGATGTGGCAACACGCTGCATCAGCACATGCTCTCCAACCTGACCTGAACTGATACCATAATAAAATGTATTTATGGTATGACGATATGAAAAATTAGGTACTGCCCAAGCCCAGAGCAGGGGGCTAGAGATAGTAGTTTGAGAGTGGGAGAAGCAGGGGGGAGGAGAGGTGGAGCTGAATAAGGAATACATTATGGTCATGCTGACAACACAGTTTATTGCACTGATCTGGCCAGGGAATATGTAGAAAAATCATAGCACTCACTGCCCTCTGTGGTTAGAATTTGAAAACCCTAATGCAATGAACCTGTAACTGTAGCTAGCAGCCACTTCTGATTTTACTTTGTACCACAAATGAATAACTGTGTTGATTCTGAAGGTAACAAGTAATGCATTTTCAAAGCCTTATAAATAAAGAACCTACCCGTAGGTTAAGGCAGTGAAAAACAATAACTTAAAATAGGAACATCATTCTGACAAAGTAATTGGCATCAATTCAACTGGGAATATACTAGGCTACATCTAAACAAATGAGATATGGTAACTTTCTCCAAGAATACAACACATTTTATCACTTCTTCAGAAAACAAATAAAATGCTTACATTTATTGGTGGCAGTTCCAGATGATACATTTACTGGGAGAAAAATGTAGTCTTCTGCTAGAAAACCAGTGATCATGGCCTGTGATTCATAGGAAATACAGCATAATGACAGAGATTGGCTATTATATTATCATATTATATTATTAAATAATTAATGTAAACCACAATACAAACATTTGCCTCTTATGCATATGGTTAGTAGCTGGGACTACATAATGAATCCTATTTTGCCAAAACCAAATATTTTTTATTTTTTTAATAAGGTTTTTTTTTTTTATTAATTATGACATACAGACCTACCTGGAACACATCCATTTTGCAAAACATTGAAAAACATTGTGCAACTATTTATCTTTTTACCCTGATGGTGTTTGGAAGGTGGAAGGAAGTTGCAACTGCAATGTTTCTTTAAACAGCTATTAAGATTACACTTCAGTGTTTCCTTGTCTGACAGAAGAATGACTCGGCTTAATCTAGAGCAAGAAGAAAGGTAAAAAAGGAGCCATAAGGTGCAGCAGAAAGCTGCAACAGAACTAAACCGGCTTAGGTTGTCCATGTGAGTTTAAATTGCATTTTCAGAAATAACGTTGAAACATTGATGATAATATTCATTTACCAATTTGTTTCTCTTTAAATTGGAATCTTATCAATGTTAAGTGAGGGAAACAGCATATACTGAATCACAGGCTTGTCTTATCCCTTGCTGACAGTTATTTTTCCCCCTTGGTCAGCTCAGGAAATCAAGACAAGGAGCTCTTTTGCTCTGCCAGTACAGACGATTTTAAAATCTTCATTCCCATTTCAAATCCTTTTGACTAGGATGGGCTACCCTGTGTTTCAAATAAACTTCTGATTTCACCACGTTTTCAATGGCTGGAGAACGAAACTCTGGTGGCTCTCATTTGGGAGACCAGAACATTACATCTGCCAAAGAAAATGATTTCAGCATGTCCAGACAGTGCTAACAGACTGAAACCTAATTATGAAACAGAAGATGCTGTGGCATCATTTTAGTAAAATAATAATAAAAAATTCTTATTAGTCTTTCTTTGGGGTGTATAAAATTCAGAAGGGCTTCAGTGATGTGTTCAGTGAGAGGTCACGTGACCATTTGAGAAGCATTTAGTGACCCAGTCAAATCTGCCCCAAATTTTTTCATTGTTTACATCTGTTCTGAATAGCAGCAGTGAATTGTGTGGCACTCATAGACCACATGCTTCTGCTTTTCTCTTCCTCAAACGTATGTCTCTATATGGTGAGGTCAGACTAAGGGGTTTCTTCACTGCCTTTTGGGAGTTCAGGGAGTATGCGTGCCATGAAGCAAAGCATGTAATTATGTCTGGGATGGGATGGCGGGAGTGCTAAGCCTTCGCGCTCGGGGCGTCTTTAATGAGGGGGACTTCAGCAGCTGGCTTTGTGCCAGGCTCTGTCAGGCAATTTATATTCATGGACACAAGTCCCAGGTGCTGCCAGTCAGGTAAGATTAACGTCCTGCTCCGTGAACCCAGGAGCCATGGGAACCAAGGGGGCAGGGAAGGGGGACAGTCGCAGAGGGAAGGCGAAGTCCCACATACCTATGGGGTGTGAAGGAAGGTGTAAAGAAGGACAAAAACACACTGGATGTGCCCTTCTGGCGATCAGTCGTTTTTAATCCTTTGTTTATGCATCAAAAATCCACAAGCTTTGCCTATGATAAATTAAAAAGATAAAGGAACATGTTTAGTACAGCATAAATTAAAATAACTATATGCATAAGAAGAAAATTTTATGCAGAAAAAACAAAAGAACAAACAAACATAAAAACAAACAAATAAATAAACAGATATCACCCAAGTGAATTAAAAAAGGAGATTTCAACTAGTTCTTGGCTTCCGACAAAATTTTGATTCCATTTTGCCAAGTCGAGCAATAGTAAACCAATTGAAAATTAGGTAAAATGAGGTTTCCAAATGAAACAGTGCGGCTAAGCATCCAGAGCACAGTAATTCTTCTTATTTATTTTATCTGAGCAGAAGTGATTCTGTCATTCTTTGATTGCTATGAGCCTGGCAATGTCAGCTGGTAGCATTGCATTGCCCATGATATTTGGCTTCCAGGCTGCTCTAGAGACCTGTGTTTGGTCAACGCAGGGGCAAGACTACACCAAGCTCAGCAGAGCTCCACCTCTTCTCCTTCTGGTGCCCGTCCTTCTGGAATGTCAAGCAAGGCTAATTTTTATTACAAATTGTCTTGATTATATGAGGTGAAACAATCATGCTTAATGTATAATTAAATGTTACCCACGTTTAAATATCTGTTAAAGGGAAGAAAAACCCCTAAAATACATTCAGTATTTTTAGTAGTTCTGTGTCCTATACTTACAAATTGAAAATGTCTACTGTATAATGACATTTTCTTTAGTTCCGTGGGTTTAATACATAGATGTTCACACTGTGGAATAGTCATTCATTGCTTAATAACAGGGATACATTCTGAAGAATGTGTTGTTAGGTGATTTAGTTGTTGTGTGAATATCATACAGTGTAGTTACACAAGCCTAGATGGTATAGCCTAATACACACCTAGGCTACAGTAAAGTTAGTTTTATAAAGAGAAAAAGTACACTCTAAAATAATGAGCAGAAGTATGTTATAGTAAATACATGTTAGTCATTATCATTATCAAGTATTAGGTACTGTACATAATTGTATGTGCTACACTTTACACAACTGCCAGCACTGTATGTTTGTTTACACCAGCATCACTACAAACGTGAATAATGCATTGCACTACGACGTCACTGAATTTTTCAGTTTCATTATAATCTTATGGGACCACCATTGCATATGCGGTCTGTCACTGACCAAAATGCCATTATGTACTGCAACACTGTATATCAGAATTTTAAAAATTTGTTACATAGTCAGGCAATCAATCTGACCAGCCTTATATTCTGAGCACTATGATCAAGTAACTGAATAATGAATTAATAACTAACTTTCTAGCTACTAGCAACACATCTTAATTTGTTCTTAATTCAACTCCTGTTTCTTTACAATGTACTCCTGTCAGCCATAACATTAAAACCACTGACAGGTGAAGCAAATAACATTGATTATCTCATTACAATGGTACCTCTCAAGAGTAAAATTATATACTGGGCAAGTAAACAGTCTGTTCTTGAAGTTGATGTGTTGGAAGCTGGAGAAATGGACACATGTAAGGACTTGAGTGACTTTAACAAGGGCCAAATTGTGATGGCTAGACAACTGGGTCAGCGCATGTCTACAATGGCAGGTCTTGTGGGGTATTTTCAGTCAGCAGAGGTCAGTGTCTATCAAAACTGGTCCAAGAAAGGCCAATTGGTGATACACATGGGGAAATAAGGCTAGTCCATCTAGCTACTGTAGCATCAATTGCTGCAAAAGTTCATGCTGGCTAGAAGGCAAGCCGGAGGTCTGGGCAATATTCTGCTGGGAAATCTTGGGGTTTGGCATTCATGTGGATGTTACTTTGAATGTACCACCTACCTAAATGTAGCAGGTGGAGATCCTTTAATTTGTGGGGGGTGGGGGTGTGTGGCGTGCTCACAGTTAATCAACTATCCAACTGACTATCCTTATAAGGCTTTGGAGTCCTGCAGGGGGCATTCCCTGACTTCTTTCGCATTGACACTGACCATGTCTGGGTCACTCCATTCCCTTCGACTCATTGCAGCTCTGAAGGCAGTGTGTACACCACTTCATAGCAGGGCAGTCACTTTTCCAGTGTGACACCGGTATAGTGTGTCTTTTCCTCTCTTAGGTTTGATTGAGGGTGCTGCCTGAGTGATGGTGTCTTTTGCTGAGGCACCATGAAATGCATTTAGTCTTTTGCTGAGTCACAAAATGCCTTTCGTTTTTTGTAAGCACGTGCCCCAAGTTGACAACCCTGTACATGTCACGCCCAGCTCCGTCCAATCCTCGTGTGTGACATGCCCACCTTGTTACCCCGTGTTTCCACCTGATTGTTCTCATCTGTTTCTGCCAGCTTGTCCTGTGTATTTAGTCCGCATCCGAGTCCTGTAGATCAGTCATTGACGTTACTTATTGTTTGGTTCCTGTCAGCCCTGTTTGTCACAATAAACCTAGCTTTGCTTGTACTATCGGCTGGGTTCGCCTGCTTTTCCGATTGTCCGCTCGGGCAAACGTGACAGAATGACTGATCTCCACGATGACTCAGTGCAGAGGACCCACCATCATCGCTTCGGTCTACTGCAAGAGGCTGAGTACTGGCAGTCCCAGCCCGAGGTTCAAGAGGACTCCATAGCCTGGGAACTGGCCAGTCTGGGAGCCGACCTCCTGAGGGAGGAACATATTCCCGGGAAGCAGTACCCCCTTCGGAGGGTACGCAAATATCTCTGACACCTGCAGCAGTGGCTTATGGACTGACAAATGCAAAGAACCTCCGGGCTGGCTCCCGGTGCACCTGAGACGGTTTTGCCTTCTGCTACTGAGGGCCAGAAGAAGTGGAAGCAAAGCAGAGAGCAGTCGGCGGAATGCCCGACGATCGCCCTAGGAACTGCTCTCTGGTCCCCTCTTTTATTCTCGCCAGTGGGCGAGGGAGCTCATCGCCTCCCTTGGCAGAAGCTGTCGCTGCCCGCCGGACCAGCCTCGCCAGGGAATCAGACCGGTTCACAGGGTCCCTAAATATCTAAAAGGGGCAATGCCCGCATTCATGATGCCTACCCTGGCGGTCGTAATAGACCTGCCTGCGCCTTACCTGCCTGTGCGTGGCAACCCCTGATGACTTTGACTTAGCGGCGCTTGCTCCGGACCTGCCTGCTGCTGACCTGCCTGCGCCGGCTCTGCCTCTGCCCGCTGCTGCGGATTCACCCGAGGCGCCTGTCCTGGAACCGCCTCTGCCCACAGCTCCGCCTGAGGTCTCGGCCCCATCTGTGCCCACGGCTCCACCCACTGCAGCTGCCGCCATGCTCGCGGCTCCGGCTGTGCAGCCACCGCCACAATGGCCCCGGACCTGCATTTCCTGGAAAATTCTGTCCCCGAGGAGGTCCCGGACTGCAATACCATCGCTCCTTCTCTCATGGCGGAGGAGGAGCTCAAATGGGACCCCTCGGGGACCTACCTGCTGGGACCCGAGGACACTAGGGGGGAACAGTTTCCTCTACCTCTACCCAAAGGAGGTGGAGCCCGACAACGTTACCGCCTTTCGGGGACCCCCAAGGGAAGGGGACAAAGACGTCGGGCCAGGGGTGCCTGTGGTTCCTCCGGCTCGGGGCGGCCACCACCGCCAGACACAGGGAGAACCTGTTAAATCTGGTTCTGACCTTTATAAAATGAATGACCTTTATATAAATCTGCCTTTGGACATAATCAATAATAGAGTGAGATTCTGTTTTAGTATTTTTAGTCAAACTATAAGTCTGAACTTTGCTCAATTGAATAATTATAGAATTTCAGATTATCAATCTCACCAATTTTACAAATCTGTGTTATCTTTGTGATAAACTAGTTTAAACATTAAGCATTGTAGAATGACTAAATATGATGTAGAATGCTACAGGGACAAGGGAAAGCAATGACAGGTGCCTTATGAAAGCCTAATTATAAAGCTTTATTATTAATAGTAATGATAATTCCATCCCTGACATGTTTTTGTTTGGTGGGAATACTGCAGGCTGTGTCACTGTTTCTCCAGTATAACTAGTAATAACTGTTACTCTGAGAAACATACTGAGGCTGTGATGACATGGAAATATTGTGATGAAATGGAAATATTGTACAGTCATAGATGAAAATTATCATGAAATCAGTTGCCATGATGTATTTGTGCACAAAATTATATATTTTTCTTTTTGATTTTTCAGGGTTTCAACACCTGGACAGGATGGTTGAATGCTCAGTGGACCATACATTTGTTAAATGTTTGTTCTTTTTATGTCATAAAAATGTTCTATTTAATTATCATTTTGCAAAATGTGACTTATTGCATGTTATGTCTAAAATAAAAATTTGAAGATGAACAGGGTCAATTTGAGTGTGACATGTATTCTATATTAGGTTATAGTGTACCAATTCCCTTAGGATCCTGGAGCAGAAATGGTCAGCAGTCAGTCTGGGGGAAAATGAGAATGAGCCACATTCGGACCAGATCTGAATTTAACTTTTGACTCTGGCCAGGTTTGGTAATATTCAATGTAAAGCTGGTCCAGATATGGCCCAAATCTGTTTCAGATCTGGAAAGCGGATTCGGACTGGTACTGGTCCGTTGTGCAAAAAAAGACACTAGACCAGATGCTGATTACGGATCTGCAACGGTTTCTGAAGAACATTTGGCCTGGATCCGGTTCAAACTCATTTTGCTATGTGGGATGGTGCCACGATTATGCGACGACGTTAAGTTAGTCATCGGGCTGCGGCTAAGGGTGTTTCCATGTTTCACTGTCATTGCCCAAGTGAGCATTAAAAAGGCCAGAAACTCTGAACTAATGTTCAGTACATACGCATGGACAAGAGTCCGAGCCCCTCGACTCTAAGTCGAAGGGAGGTGACCACCTCATTCACGTGGGTAAACTTCAGGGTACTGGTGCCAAACCGGAGCGACTATGACTCGACTGACACCTGCCTGATATCTGTCAACCACAGCAAGTCCAGAGTGATACTTGAGAAATAATGAAATTCCTGGAAGTATTCATTTAATTTTATTACCACCATGATAACAGGGGTCTTATTGCATTTACATTTCTACAGCAGATACCTGAATTCAGACATTGAAATAGCTGAATAGTTTCCTGAAGTTAATCAACAAATTCCTAAGGTTAAAACACCTACATTTTCCTAATTTACTGTATAATTTGCTTATACTAGCCTTAGTTTTTTCACGTCAGTCTTTCAGTGTGTTTTATGATCTAAAAATGTTAGACTTTGGATCTTTTGACGTCTCATAAATGCAAGTGCATGATGTTATTTATTGGTATGACAAATGTTTTATAGCTTATTGCAGTATATTTTGTTGTGAATTAATGAACATTTGACAGCATCTGACCTACATTTTATGTATGGGGATAAAACATTTGTTATGCAAAGCAAATCATAAAATGGACTTTGGGAAATGGACTCTTCCATTTCCATGTCCAGCTGAAGGGGGCGAGAGAAAGTGCCTGTATTAGCAAACACTTTTAGATCATTGTGAAATCCTTTTGTTTATGCATATATTCTATTATAAAGAAAAATATGTGCGGTTACTGACTGTTCATGTGGAAACCATCATAATGTGATCAACTGCACATATCTGTGAAGACCTGGAATACTACAGTGCTCATCAAAACCGACTTATCAAGCAGTATAAAAGGTAGTTTCTTGTGTGGCTCTAGAGTTAACTTTTTATAATAAATGTCATACACAAACATTCTTTTTTCACATGGAGCATTACTGCGCTCGCAGATACTATCTGCTGTTTCTTAGTCAATAACCCACCACATCACTGCGATACACCTCAAATGTAAATAGAGTCCATGGCCTCAACCATGCTAAATGTTTGGATTATGTATGGATGAATGGATAGATGGAAGGTTGGATGTAAATAAGAGCACCAACAAAGTTTCAGAGGTTTTCTGATTTCTTCATACCAGAGGGCAAGAAAAAATTAAAAAGAAAATATGAACGAATGATGATGATTCCGTGTAATTTCATTAAGTCTGTTGAGTTGAAACTCATAATCTGTATGCAACAGAGCTCAGGGGGAAACACAAACTCAAATCTCTGTAGGGCTTCAATACGGGTTTTGGGTAATTTCTTTCTTTTTTTTTAAATCTTTGAATACAGAGACAAATTGCAGTTCGATTTGTCCCTCATTACAAAGTGAATGAGTTAGAATCAGTAAATACATGTTCAAGGTAAAGTGAAATATTCTGAAGCCATGGTGTTCAAAAAGATGAGAAAAAAAAATCTATTTGCAGCTTGTACTTTTGTTCACGCCTTGAATTCTACCTTTCCCACCCACGCATACTTTTGTGTGTGTGTGTGTGTGTGTGTGTGTGTGCATGCGCAAAATAGTTCAGAGCTACACCAAGGGAGCTGAGACTTTAACAGCCAAAAAGGGGTGCAGAAGGGGTTTCTGAGAGGATGCCTCCGGAATTCAACGATGATGACATTTCTGAAAATTTTTCTCAGATTTGCATTTAGATGGAAAGAGCCAAGTTATGGAAGTACTCTGCTAAGGAGAAGAAATGCATAACAAAATTGTTAAAACACTTGCATCAGTCCAGTTATGTGAGAGTCCATGCATTAATCAAGGGACCAAGCTAATATGATTTGGTTAGGATGTCACGCTTGAATGACCTGTAATATTTTTGTTAATGGTAACACAGAGAATGTAGTTCAGCATAAAAACAGACATGAGTTGTGCACAAAGATGTCTGGAAAAGGCTGTCAGCATCAGAAACACTGTTGTGCCAGCCATGGAAAAAGGCACACACAAGGCAACATGTCCCTGGAGGCTGAACTACTTTTCCCATCAGCATTTCTGGTTGTTGAGTGTTGGCCCACATATAGAGACAATGGCAGAAGTTGCAGCATTATTAATTGATATACCAATCACTACAAAGGATGATCCATCACAGTACAGACAAGAAGTGCACAAATCTTGCCATAAGTACTGTAAGCACAAGAATTTAAATGGCCATGCAGCAACAGCCTTTGTAAAACCATTTTTGGCACACAGCAGTACAAGGCGATTAAGTCAGCAATGGATTAGTGTAACAGGTTGTTATTTTAATTTTGTTTATAATTATACAAGATTCTGTTTTCTTTTTTTCTGTTTAACCTGATGGGTACAATATCCCTTAAATTTTCCCATGATGCTCTTGTCCTGCATTGCCCCTCCCTCTGTCTTTTCTGCTTTATAAGGGTCCCAATCTTACAGTATTTCCTCTTCCCCTCTTTGTACCGCACACACGGGAAGAGGTGAGGATCAGGGGAAGATGGTGGTGCAGAGGGCAGTGCTGTCGTCCAGCAACCAGAGAGTTGCTGGTTCGAGCCCCGCCCGATGACCCCATCAAAGTGTCCTTGAGCAAGACACTGAACCCC
>JABFDZ020000044.1:34276804-34292142 GCA_019775955.2 Pollimyrus isidori | reverse complement strand
TTCGACTATCAGTCGACTATGGCAAAATCTAACGAATCAGATTCGACTATGAAAATCCTTAGTCGAAAACAGCCCTAATAATAATGTCAGTTTCAACTTCAAGGGCTAGACTTGTTTTAGATTGTCGGTTGAAATGGTTCTGATTTTACTGAACTTAAGGGTATCTAGGTAGAAAATGAGCCCAGTGCAATATAAAAAGCTGTATTTCTATCAGCACTTCCTTCTGCATATATGATGGTTTCAAAAAAATAACCTTTTAGATTAAGTAACTCAAATTTAATAGTACATTTTGTGTAATATTTCATGAAATATTCTTCTTTTCTGCAACAAGCTTTGTAATAGTAATATTATTTCTCTGATATAAAAATCTTTTAAAATACTGTAGGTCTCATTCCAGTCATTACGTTTCAGAAAGTAATACAATTCTATCTCAAACTATAAATGCAAAAATAAAGCTAATATTTATTTTAGAGTAATATGACTCTTTGTGCAGAAAAAGCACAAGATACTACTTAAGATGGGTAGGGGTTACATATTTTCATTAAGTTTTATTGAAATTAATTGATTTGAATTGGAAAATTTCATTCAATTTGTCATGGAATAAATCTTTAGGGTAATCAACCCCTGTAAAATTAAACTGCATTTATTACTCTTACACCCAAACTAGAGGACTCCTGGAGATTTTAACTTCTCAAGTACATCCAAGTAGCAAATGAAGTTGGCTTATTGATCTCATATTGTAAGTTTTTCATTGTTATTCCTCCTGTTTTTACTGAATTAAATTATGGACATTTACTTCACTATACTTTAAAAAGGTTGTGTTTATCCATGGATAATCTGAAGTATATCACTCTTATGAAAAACATGAGGGGAGGCAATCTTTTCAGAACATGAGGTAGGGCAGACTGCAACACTAGTACAATTCTGTAGCTATTTTTGCAATGAACTGTGGGAAAAAAACACCTTATAAGATTCAGTTTATTACAAAGCTCTGAACTATTACAGTATATCAAACAGTATAAGAACTACAAAGCTTCCACCAGATGTGCCTGGGTTATTCAGAAATGAAAACAGGAATTTTACTATATAATATGATTGCAATTCTCTCAGGGGTGGTTTATCTGGCCTGTACTCTCCTCTGTGTTAGAAGTAGAACTAATTTGCCTGCTGGACATTTCTGTCACTAAAGATTATTTCAGGGGCACTCTCAATAAGGCAAAGTGTCAATGGTGGTCTCCCTTTTGAACACAGCACATACAGTAGTATTATAGAGAAAGATAAAAAAAAAAAACAGGGGACTTTAATTCCCATCCTTAATTTATTGGTTGATATTGTTCTACTTTGGTGTGGTCGGAATGCTACTGTTTCTATTAAAGGTTCTTACAATAGATATTTCTATCTGTACTGGAAATGGCTATAGTGCAAGTCCTTCTAATCATGGCTGTAGATACTGGGCATTGTTGTGTTTGTAATGGCCACCCTTCTGCTAATGGTACTTACAAAGCACCTTACTCTATTAGGAGAAGTTATAATGTAATGCACTCTCCTGGACTTGGCATATAGTATTATTTTTTTTAAATGGGTGTAGCTGCAGTGTCCCTCACCCACTGATTGTCACTTTTGCTTGGTCATAGCCTCACTGTCTTTCTAGCATGACTGTAGTGACATTATAAAGATGATTTTAACATCATGATTCAAGGGTTTACAGCATACATGATGACCACAGCATGTGTGTTAATCAGCCAGCGTTCTCATTACTCTCTCATGGTAAGTGTTAAAGCTTTATAACACACCACATCTGAGGTGAGAGCACTACAGGGCAACCAGCCTTCTCTACATTACTTTAGTTTGTCTCAGGAGACTTCATGTTTCCAGTTATGATGATTAGAGAGCTGCTATCCATGTCCCGTGTGCATCTGGACCCCATGCATTGGCAAGCAGCAGTTGCCAGTACAGGCAAAGACAAGCTATGGGCAGATGGTAAACTTCCTGCCCTGTGGTTCTGTTTCCTCATTTGGCAGACCAGGGGTGTGGAGAGCCATGTCCTAATGTCTATCCCATGAAACACAAAGCTGGATGAACATCAAAGAGGAGCCCAGCTGGGAAAATATATGAGACCAACACTCTTTTTATATCCCACACTCAACCAAAACTGTTTGTTGTGTGTGTGTGTAAAAAAATGAGGGTGTTCTGTACCTCTGTGTTCCCATGCTTGTATTACATTTGATTCTTTAAATTGCAAAGTAATTTTAAAGGTTACTCAACTAGATCAGACACGGTTGTCTGGCATGCACATGTGACTATCTCCCCTACCTCTGTGCCAATGACAGCTTGGATTTATTCCAAAAAATTTGCTTCTCTGTGATGGTAGCATGGAATATGATTGTTCCATTGGCTTCCATAACCAGACATTCAGTATCCTCTGGTGGAGTTCCACCCACTTAGGGATGTCGTTCCATAATTACTTTTTCTTCTAACTACACTTATACATTTCCAATATTTATCAGGAGTTTTGACCTTTCTGTTGCAAGCTTATCACTTCCTCCAGAAAATAATAATTTCCTTAGCTACTTGGTAGCCACATCTGATGAATGATTGTGACACCAGCTACTGAACTGCCCTGTATGTTTGTAGTGCTATTTGATATTGATGATGGAGTTTCACTTTGTTTTATTATGTTTTCATGTAAATATATGTCAGAAATAAGAAAGTATAACATTATGGTGTTATTTTGTTCTGGTTACCCAGGTTGATTGTAAACCGTTTGAGATGGTTAATGTGCCCTTAAATTATTAAATCTACACTTACTACACATTGATACTTTCTGAGAGCACAATGCCTACCAACCATAAAGTCAGACCAAGAAAAATATATATGCAAGTGCACAGTGTTCTGGCAGTTGTTGAAGAGCAATTGTCAGAGTCAGGTGGGGCCTGTGGTACCTTTGCCCAGGAAAGGCCATTGTAGTTGACTTTGGTATCCTATCTGTCTCAAATGGTGTAAGCAATTCATGAAAAAAGCAAACTCTCCCTGTACTAGTGGTGTCATTGCAACAGTTTGGACAAATCTATACTGTATGTTCATGCCCTTAGAGAATAGCAGCTGTGAAAAATTAACATGACTGAAGGTTATAAAAATATACACTAAGAATTATAAATTTGAGCTTACAGTGTTGGTTATCCATTTTCTGAATGTGCAGTGATCCACATTTATAGTTCTATGGCAGGTGTCGTACTTAGTGTTCTGAAACAAAACAGTAACCTTGACATTTGTATGATCATCTGATTTGACATTTTGTATTTTCCCTGGAAGCCTGTAAACTTACTTTTTCTCCTATGTGTAACATTGTCCACCCAACTAAGCCACCTGGAGAATATCACCCCCAAGAATGTAATGGCCCCTGGAAAGTTTCATAAACAAAAGGAAGCTGGAGAAGTTTCAAGTTAAAATCCAAATAATTTATTAAACCAACTGAATCAAATAATAATAAAAATACAACCATTCCTGATACCTATGTCTAACTTGGCGCTAAGAGGGAAAGAGGCTGATGTGGAGCCAGGATGTTTAACCTAAGGGAAACCACCCACCTACTCACCTCTGGTGAAAGCACTTGCAAATACATCAATGTATAGCATCCACAAAATACAAACAGCAAACATGCAATATTACATGGGTACACTGACACACAGCTGACAATGGTGATTAGTGCAGGAAACACAGGTGCAGGCGATCAAGAGCAAGAAATCTTTCATGGTCAGGGCTGGCCTTGTATATAACAAACATAAGCACCTGGGGGGGGGCATTGAAATTTTATAGCTCAAACATGCAAAATTTGAATATGACACAATTATGAGTTTACACTTCGATTTTGTCTCTCCAATATGGACAGGGTTTAACTCCTGTAAAGATTGCAAAGCAGGGGAAGAGCATACAGGAAGAACCAACATACCTGACTGATCCCCACCAGCTACTTGCTGTGACCCTTCAGGCAGAGGAACACCAGATGCCAACCATGATGTTACCACTTCAGGGAGGAACTGCTGGGATAAGTCATTGGCGTTTTTGTTCTGTCACCCAGTCAATAGTGGATGATGTAGTCAAAATCAATTGTTTCAATGCTTCCAATTTTGTTGTGCTATAACAGCACACAAACACCAACACAAAGTAATAATATCAATAACGATAAGAGTAATCTAACTAGCTCTGTTTGCTTCATTCCAATGTGTTTGAAGTGGAACATTGCTGAGTAATTTATCATTTAGGCAATTCATGTAAATCACAACAAGAATAATTAGGATACACGCATTAAAGGTTTTGCAAAGCTGTTCATTCGATAGTGGTGTAGTGCCCACACTAATTTGGAGCATGTCCTACACAGTTAATGGTCTGATGATGCATTAGAGGTTTCAATGTTATCATTTCTAAAATAAAATTTGTGTGGCCATATTTGGGGGTGGCCACAAGGGTTGCCAGAAGGGTGGCCACCCCCGGTTGGTGGCCTTGATTGTTGGTATAAACCACAAACCTCAAACGTGAAAAGTACTCCCAGTTTTCAGTGCCAAAATCTCCAACATGCCCCAAATATCTTTCTTCCTGTTTGAAGAAAGACCACTTTTCCAACTTACATGTAGCTTTCAAATTTTATTGCTTCAGTTTGGTCAGTCCTCCTTACAAGTGCTTCATGTGCTCTGGAACAGTAGTAGAGAACAGCACAACATCAACCAAGTACAATAATCATTTTTAATTCTGTGAGCCAAAATTCTCTCTATAAGATGCTGAATGGTAAATATTTGAATTAAAAGACATATGGTTCCAGGGCTGACATGGTGGTGCATTGTAGCAACTGGTACCCATTGCTTCTGGGATAGGGTCCGGACCCCTGCGACCCAGTAGTATAAGCGGGTTGGAAAATGGATGGATGGATGACATATGGTTCCTCTTGTATAATGCATAGGGGTTCCAAATCTGTCTTATGTATTTTCCCTTCTACTACTGATTGTACCTGCATGCCTGATCACTAGTAAGGGTGTATGATAAGGAGGATGCTGATGTGGATCTGATTCAGGGGAAATGGGTTTATTACAAAAGCACAAGTCAAAATCAACAATCCAGGTCAAAACCAGAGAGAGTGAAATAGAATTCAAATTGGCAGGCAAAGGTGGAAATTGATAGGCAGACAAAGGTCAGGCAATGGGTGTCAGGTGGTTAGAGGGCAAGACAAAAATAGGGGCGGTGTGTGGCTCAGCAGGCTAAGTATCTATGTCTTTGATTGGAAGGTCAGCAGTTTGATCCTCAGCAGAATCAGTACATTTCCCTTGGAGCCCTTATCCCCCAGCCATAGGGGTACTACGTGCTGGTTGACCCTGTGCGGTGTTCCCTCATCTGAATGTATATCTCATGGACAGCAAGGTGGGGTAGGCAAAAAATCTCATAGGGATTCATAAAATATCACTATTCTGTTTTCTTCTACTGGAATCAGAAAAACCATGCACACATGAAATAAATCCCTATGTACAACAGGGATGGGATTCCGTTGACTTCAACTGAGGGTATAGTTAGGTGGTGAAAGGAGAAGTTTGGGGACTGAATCTCACTGACATACCTTTCTTGGATGAAGAAGAATCAGAGGACTCAGAGGAGGATTTGCCCATTACTAGGGCTCAGAACCATAGTTAGAAAAAATTCTTCAGTGAAAATGCTCCGGGGGTGGTTAGGATTTGCTCTGAGTACCTGAACACACTTGATGTTGTTGGCCTGTTTTAGCTGACACACCACCTCAACATTACTTGAAGGTTGGGGACAGTACCTCGGGTGGTGATCCCAATCTTTAAGAAAGGGAACTGGAGGGTGTGTTCTAATTTCAGGAGAATCACTCTCTTCAATCTCCCTGGGAAGGCCTATTCTATGGTATAGGAGAGGTGGGTCTGTCTGATGGTTGAAACTGAGATCATGGAATACTAGACCAGGAAACTGGTGGGTTTCTGAGAGTTTGACCAGACAGTTTACATGTTTTTATGTGGATTTCAGTTCAGTTTCATTTCTTGTAATATCAGACCTTCCACAACAGAGTCAACACAATGCTTTTTAAATGGGTGTGTGTGAAACAGTGTGAACATCATTGAGACAAAATGGTACAAAAATCATGGGAAAGAAAGAAAGGAAGGAAGGTAGGAGCCAAAAACTCCAAAGTAGGGAGAAAGAACCTCTAGGGATCCAAGGTTTTTTTGATGTTTTTTTCTCCATACTTTGGAGTTTTTGTGTAGGGTGGCAGCTTGAAATTTGCACCCATGATGTTATAGTGTATTAGTCACATCCACAATGGGACTGAACTAGGGCTCCAGCTCAGATGGCACCCACCCTGGGCACTACCTAGACTTGTGAGATGGAGGCCAGAGTGCATGGGTGGTCAGAACATGCATAGGCACATTAATGGAAATGCATGTTAGGTAAAAATGGCATGTACAACTGTACCAACAGCCATAGTTAGGGTGTATTCACTTGTTAGTAAGTTAAACTAAGGTAAGGGGTCTTCAGTTGAAATTTAAAATTTAAAGACTGAGACCATTTTGGCATCCCAAACATACACTGGTAAATCATTGTACAATATAGGAGACCCGTAGCAGAACACTTTACCATTTACTTTATTCATATGTGGAATGAGAAGGAAACCTGCATTTTGTAATCTGAATTCTGTCAGGTAAGCAGATGCTAGACCTTATAGGGCCTTATATGTAAGTAGGTGAACTGTGAGGTCAGTCCTAAACTAAATGGGAAGCCAGTACAGTGAACTACTGTAAGAGCAGGGATTATGTTTTCAAACTTCCTGCTCTTGGTGACAATTGGAGCTGCTGGATTTTGCAAGGTGTTTAATGTGCGATGTCTGCTCCCAGATAACAAAGCATTACAGTAGTTTAACCTACAGTACTGTATACACAGGTATGTATCAATTTCTCAGTGTCTTGAATAGAAAGAAATCGTTGTAGTTTGTCAGTGTTATGTAGTTGTAAGAAGCACACATTCAATACTGTATCCATATGACATTTGAATGAGAGGCTTATATCTCACATGACGCCTAGGTTATGGGCTGAGCTGCTAAGGGAAAAGTTCAGCCTCTTGGAGTGGAGTACGAGTTTTCAGTTAAAAAACCTCAAAAAATGGTCTGTCTGATGTCAAGTAGCATCTCTTTGAGAGTAAGTGATTTGTTTCTTAAAAAAGAAATGTGCATTTTGGGGTGGGTTTGTGTTGGGCTCATTTAATCTATTAGGTTATCTGCACAGGGGCACCTAGTGGAATGTTTAGGTTTAAGTCTTGGTTTAATAATAGTTGCTATGATATATTCAAGATCATTCAACTCTGTTTCTAAATACTGTTTATATTTAGGGGCACCTGGGTCATAGCCGGGCATTAGCTAAAGGTGGGAAAATAAACAGCCTTTGATTTAAGATCACAAGGCTGGGGCCTGGTTGGTGCTGTCAGAAGTTAGGCAGATGAACAATTTATGTTTTGAGGTATCTTAAATTATGCCCTCCAATTAGGATGAGGATCATCCTGTTTATAAAAGCCAGGTCATTCCCGAAAAAGGTCCTGGCTATGTTTTGAAATGTACAGTATACCAAGATCTAACTAGCTGGTTAGGGAAAGTAGCCTACTATACAGTAGGTTACATCCCCTCTATAAAGAATTGGTAGGGGACCAGATACAATTAAATTCTGGAATTTTGTTTTAGCTTACTCACACACAGCAATGAAGTTCCTCTTTAGTACCGCAGATTGTCAGGATTTTACATCATCAGTTCTAGCATGAACAACCAAGGTGGAGACTTCATTGCTGGAGATTGAGTCTAATTATGGATTAATTTTGGAAATTATCATAATTGCCTTTTTTAAATTAAAAGCAGTTGTTGGAGGTTTTCAGTGCCCAGGGAAGATGGTTAATCTGTCAGAGTTTGGAAATTCACTTGTGGAAGATTATTTATATGATTGAGTTTTCCTTCTGATTATTTATTCTAATTATTATTTCTTCAATAATTATACTTTGAATGTTGTTGCACTACTAACCAGTTCTTGCAGGAAACACCAGAACAGCTGAAGTGATGCAAAGGAAAAACTCCATGCTCAAATTGGAAAAGGCATATGACTGGCCATCGGGGTCCTCTGGTGGGTGTGAGTACACTATATTACCAACAATATTGGGACACCTGCTTTTACACACACATGAACCAGTGTGAAAAATGTTTGGACAACTCTATTCAGGAGAAATTGTAATACAGTATTTCGCTGTTCAAACATACATACAGCACTGCAAAAGATGACAAGCAAACAAAAATGTTAATATATCAATGTAGCTTGCAAATAAAATGAAATACCTATAGGGCACAGGAGACAAGAAAACAAAACATTGTCAGACAAATAAAAATGAATTATCTGGGGGCACTTCTGGGAGCTCAAGGCTACTCTCCAGGCTTGAGAATGATGGAGTGAACAAAATGATGATACCAGCATTGCTGTAGATTCTACTGTCATGTGTCCAGGCAAATTTGGTCCTACACTTGGAGTGGGCTTGTGTTTGAGTATATCACAGACATAATCTGTTTTCTTAATAGGTATTATTTTTTCTTTGCAAAATAATTTGTTTTCTTGTACAGATGTCCATGCTTGACAGCATGTTAACTTTGTAAAATCCCAGTCTATTCAAGATACACTATACAGTGGTACCGCAGAACTCGAACTTAATCCATTCATAACTTGGGTTCGAATCCTAAAAAGTTCGAGCTCTGATCAAATTTTCTCCATAAGAAATAATGGAAAACCAATTAATTGGTTCCCGGCGCCAAAAAAATTACACCTAAATATGTTTTTTAATCTCAAAATGAACAGGATAAAACAACGATAAAGATAGTACCCCAACACTACAACAGTCCTGCCATGTTCCTCCGCTCCTTTTGTTTGCCACGCCCCCTCGTTAACCTCATGTGGAATCCCTGTGTGATCAGCTGTTTCTGGGTGTTGTCATTAGTCCTTTGTATTCAGTCTGTGTTTCAGTTAGTTTCCCCAGTCCAGTCATTGTAACATCATTGTGTTGTTCAGCCTGTTCTCAATTAAACCTTATGTTTCCAAAGTGCTTGAGTCCTTTCCCTGATTCCCTGGTCCTGGCTCAACAGATCGTGACAACCCCAAGCTCTGCCCCAACACTGCGCCAACACTAAACTATGCCATGCGGTATATTGTTTACTTTTATTATTACTTTTTCACCAACAAATGATACTATCACAATAAATGTGAGGCTGAGAATGAAGTGTTACCCTTTGTTTCTGCTCAGAGACGTGCCGCGTGACTCATTTCCCCGCTTGTGTAGGTTATTTTAGGTCATTGTTCACGTTTCGACTAGTAGGAGCAGTCTGCGTGCCTAGGTGCTTGATTTTATATACAGTATGGAAGCAATTGGAACACCTGAATTCAATGATTTGGAGGGATGTCCCAATACTTCTGGCGATATAGGTTGTGGTACCATGCTGGCTGCTATAGGCCAATAGTTCCCTACATGACTGCAGTGAGAGCATGGTTCATATTGCCGGTAGTAAGTCAGACTCATTCCAAATGGATTTTGGACTGCCCTTTGTCAACCTTTATGGACATAATTTCTAGGCATGGCCAAGAGGTGGAAGGTGTCCCGAAGATCTCAGTGACCTCAGGATCTCAGTTATGGCCACAAATCTCCACCTTTATGGCAAAGGGGTAGAGAGTGTCTGGTTCACTGACCTCAGGTTCTCATCTTAGCTTTATCAAGGTGTGACATCCAGCTTACACTGGGGTGGTTTGCAGCTGAGTGTCAAGTGGCTGGGATGTGGATCAGCACCTCCAAGTTTGAGGCCACTGTTCCCTGTAGGTTGCGAGTGAGTTATGACCTGAAATGAAGTAGTTCAAGTATCTTGTGGCACTTTATCACAAGTGAGGGAAAAATGGAGTTGGAGCTTGATAGATAAATGCATGTTGATGAAGGGAGAGATGAGCTGAAAGGCAATGCTACTGATTTCCCGATCGATTTATGTTCCTACCCTCTAACTAATGGTCACAAGCTCTGGGTAGTGACTGAAAAATAAAATTCTGGAAAGAAGTGATAGAAATCAATTTCCTTTGCAGGGTGTTTGGTCTCAACAGGGATAGGGTAAGGAGCGTTGAAATTCAGGAGGAGCTCAAAGTAGAGCCACTGTTCTGCCACACAGAAAAGTGGTTTGAACATTTGTCTAGGATGCTTCCTGGATGCCACTGTGCAGAGGTGATTTGGGAATGACTAGCAAGGAGGAGACCCTTGGGCAGATGCAGGGCATGCTGGAGAGATTTAATCTCCCAGGTGGCATGTAAGCCTTGGTATCCCCCCAGAAGAGCTGGAGGAGGCAGTTGGAGAAACGGAGGTCTGGGCATCTCTGCTGACCCTGCTGTTGCTGTATCTTGGATAAGCAGAAGACAATGGATGGAACAAATGTTTTGGGCACAGTATTTTTTTTTTTAATAATTATGTTTATATACTGTACACTGCTCAAAAAAATTAAAGGAACACTTTTTAGTCAGAGTATAGCATCAAGTCAGTAAAATTTCTGGGATACTGNNNNTAAATAAACCCTGTCGAGGAGCCACACCTTTGTAGCTCGCACTGCAGACGGTGTGGTTACCCTTGCAAGTAAAACAGTGCGTGTCTCATACTTTCTGAGGTCAGTAGATGGGGGAAGTTGATCACTTTTTTTTTTAAGTTAAAAATGACAGTGAATCTTTTTCATATCCTGTAATTGATAAACATACATCTGAGTAGTCTAAGAACTACTAAGATCCAGAAGTAAATATTCCTGTTACATTCTGATCAGAATAGAGGGAAGCCATGCATTCATCCGCCGCTTTTCTGGGGTTTGGGTCGTGGGAATAGCAGCTTCATGAGAGATACCCAGACCTCCCTCTCACCAGCTACCTGTACCAACTCTTCGGGGAGGACACTGAGGCATTCCCAGGCCAGTCGTGAGATATAATCCCTCGAGCGAGTCCTGGGTCTGCCCCAGGGCCTCCTCCCTGTAGGACATGCACAGAAAACCTCTCCGGGGAACCGCCCAGGAGGCATCTGCACCAGATGTCCAAACCACCTTAACTGGCTCCTTTCGACATGGAGAAGTAGCAGTTCTACTCTGAGGCCTTCCCCGATAATCGGACCTCTCACCTTTTCCCCAAGGGAGAGCCCAGACACCCTGCAGAGAACCCTCATTTCTCCCGCATAGGTGAGGATAGGGATGAAGATGGACTAATAGATCGACCGCTTTGCTTTTCGGCTGAGTTTTTTCTTAGCTACGACGAACTGGCTAAGTGCCTGCAAAACTGTAGACGCCTCTCCAATTCGTCTATCCAGCTCCTGATCTTGCCTTCCCTCACTTGTGAACAAGACCCCGAGATACTTGAACTCCTCTACTTGAGGCAGTACATTTTCCCTGACCTGAAGAGGGTAATCCACCCATTTATGGCTGAGAACCATGGTCTTGGACTTGGAGGTGCTAATCTTCATCCCTGCCGCTTCACACTCGGCTGTGAACCACCCAAGAGCACGCTGGAGATCCTCAGCAAATGAAGCCAACAGGACAACATCATCTGCAAAAAGTAGTCAGGCAATCCTGAGGCAACCAAACTGGACACCCTCAACACCCTTGCTGTGCCTAGAAATCCTGTCCATAAATATTATAAACAGGGCTGATGACAAAGGGCAGCCCTAGCGGAGCCCAACTCGCACTGGGAACATGTACGACTTGTAACTGGCAATGCAGACCAAGATTCAGCCCCGTTCATACAGGGACCGATTCGCCCACAACAGTGGACCCTGGACCCCATACTCCCAAAGCACCCCCTATAGAGCACCTCGGGGTAACCGGTCGTAAGACTTTTCCAAATCCATAAAACACATGTAGACTGGATAGGAAAACTCCCAGGCCCCCACCAGTATCCTTGCAAGGGTATAAAGCTGGTCCAGTGTTCCACAGCTGGGAAGAAAACCGCATTGTTCCTCCTGGATACGAGATTCGATTATCGATCTCACCATCCACTCCAGTCCCCTGGAATAGACTTTCCCAGAAAGCCTGAGAAGTGTGACCCCCCTGTAGTTGGAACACACCCTCTGGTTTCTTAAATTAGGGGACAACCACCACGGTCTGCCAGTCCAGCGGCACTGTCCCTGACCTCCACGCACTGTTGAGAAGGCGTGTCAGCCACGACAGCCCCACAACATCCAGAGGCTTCAGGTACTCTGGGCAGATCTTGTCCCCCCCGGGGCCCGGCCACCACGTAGCTGTAACCACCCTGGCCACCTCAGTCCCAGTGATGGGCAAGCCCCCCCCAGCACCCTTGGGGTCTGTGCACTCAGATATCTCAAAGGCAGTGTGCGTAGATATATCTGAGGCAGGGTTGTGGAGGTCTCAAAGTATTACTTCCACCTCTGAGTGATGTCCCCAGGTGAGGTCAACAGCACCCCCTTCCCACTATAAATAGTAGGAACCGGGAGCTGCTTTCCCCTCCTGATATTTCACATGGTTTGCCAGAACCTTTTTGAGGCTGACTGAAAGTCACTTTCTATGGCCTCACTGAACTCCTCCTATGCCCGGGTTTTTGCTTCTGCGACTGCCCAAGCCGTGTTCCCCCTGGCCTACCGCTACCAGTCAGGTGCCTCCAGAGACCCCCAGTTTGAATTCTGCCGGAGGTGTGAATTAAAGCTCCAGCGAACAGGAGCCTCTGCCAGACCTTCCCAGCAGACCCTCACTATGCTCTCGGGCCTACCAGGTCTGACCGGCTTCCTCCCCCTCTACCTGACCCAACTCACCACCAGGTGGTGAACAGTTGACAGCTCTGTCCCTCTCTTTACCCAAGTGTCCAAGACAGAAAGCTGCAGATCAGATGATACAATTATGAAATCAATCATTAACCTGTAGCCCCAGGCATGTTCACACCATGTCCACTTGTGGACGCTCATCTGCCACAACTCCAGAAGAAAAAAGCATCCAGCCCCTCTCCAGGAGATTGGTCCCTGAACCCACGCTATGCGTTGAGGTGAGCCCAACTATATATAGTCGATATCTCCCAACCTCATGCACAAGCTCAGGCTCCTATCCCACCACAGTGGTGACATTCTATGTCCTGAAAGCCAGTTTTGTCAGCCGCTACCCAATCCACAATGCACCAAACCCTTGACATTCCCCTTGCGGGTGGTGGGCCCACCTGGGGACAGTCCCGTGTGCCTCTTTCAAGCTATGCCCGGCCGGTCCCCACAGGCCAAGGCCCAGCTACCTGGCGCTTGCTAACGGGCCCCTCCCCCATGCCTGGCTCTAGGGTGGAGCCCCGGTGACCCTAGTTCAGGCGAGGGAAGCGGGACTTTGCTCAAATGCCTTATGATAGGGTTCTTTTGGATTGCTCTTTGTCTGGCCCCTCCCCTGGGACCTTCTTGCCTTGGGAGACCCTACCAGGGTCTATTGCCCCCGACAACATAGCCCCCAGGATCACTGAGGCACGCAAACCCCTCCACCATGATAAGGTGGCAATCCAAGGAGGGAAACCTCAAGCATAATGTTTTGCACCAAACAGCCTTAATTTTCCTTGACACTGGCTAACATAAAGAACAGTCTCCGTACAGAGCTTTTATGATGTGTGGAAGAGAATGGAGAATAAAGTTCATGATCTAATTAGCACTTTTAATTAAGCTATCTGTTCCGGTTATTGTCATTTCCTTTCTACTATCAATCAAATTCTAATAAATGAACTGAACACATCAATAAATAAAATAAATTGAACAGTATGTAATCATGATTTAAATAGTTCTAAAAGTGAATTAAGACTTAACAAAAGTATGGGAAACTCACAGTAATTACTGATAACAATCAAGGGGCCTGTAATACACAAAAATGCCTCACATTCTGATAAGAGGATCCACTGATGATGTTTTCACATGCACCAGGAAAGAGAAGGTCTAGGAGAATGTTGAAAAGGTATTTTCTTTTCCTTTTATTTAATGGAGATGGAAAAACATTTCCATGTTCTGTGTTGCTTTTGATTCTTTCCTCGCAGCAGTCTGTCTGCAATGAGCAGGGAAGCTTACCATCTGCAGGAGGCCGGGCTTGCCTTCACAAGGCCCCGCTGCCGAGAGGTGTTTCATTATCTCTGGCTAATGGTGCAAGAGGGGAGACAGTGAGCGCATTACTAGGAGAGACTTGTAAAACAATGGGTTGCCATATCACTGTTCCAAAAGCACTGGTGTGGAATATGAGCTATGGGAGAGGTGTCGGCATGGTGACTCCATGTTTCGTCTTCAGTCTGACAACAGACAATTAACAACGGACAATTTCTAAAAGCTTCCCCAGCGGATCTTCTCTGCATGGGTATTTCCTGGACTGACACTTGTCTCCAGTGAAAATAATACTTTTGTATAACTGCATGTCATTAGCCAAAAGATTTTTGGGCTCTATTCATTTAGTCTTTAGCGTTCTGTGAACATAGTCATTTCCAAGCAAATAATAAAACTACTGCTTTCATGATTTCATGAGCAAAATTTTTATACAATACATGTACATTTTTGTGAAAGCATGCCAGAAATGTTTTGAAATGAAAAGCAATGGTTGCAGTGGTTGATTTTGAGTTTTAAGATGAATTTTTTTTTTTTTTCTGTTTTTATGGTTTATATGTCAATAAAATCCTATTTTACTTACCGATTTATTTGATTTGATTTTTGTTGTTTTTTTTAATAGTTATTATTTCTCTGATCTCTTGCACATAAGCCAAACGTTACAGAACCTGTTTTGATTATTTTTCAATCAGGTTGGTAAATGACAGAAGACTAGAGTGTTTAATATGTTAGTATAACTCTTTTTGTATATGTTTAAAATGAGACATTAATAAAGATTAAATCAAACTGAAAATTTTACAATTTTGTTAAAAAACACATAGTCCTGACTATCTGGTGTGAGCTGAGACTAGTTTTTATGTGTGTGTGTGCATGTGAATGTGGGACAACTTCAGTGAGTCCCATGATGGATCTGTATGAATGATCATCCAGGCAACGGCTAAATTACACATCAGTTGTTTGCACGTGCCCTTACAAAAAAGTGAAATACCTTGATGTAACCCATGTTAAAATATGACATAAATACGAATAAATAGTTTAAAATCTGCATAAGTAAATTTGAAGTTAAAAAATGTTAATACAACAATTTAATGTTTAAGGTTAAAAGTATGCTGACAGAATATTCAAGGCACTGCCCCTTTAAGGAACTAGTGACGCTAGACGCAGTACTTCAGTGATTTGAGAGAGATCGGAGAGAATGAACT
>JABFDZ020000044.1:34216702-34227625 GCA_019775955.2 Pollimyrus isidori | reverse complement strand
CAGCTGACCTAAAGGTTATCCCAAAAACCTGCATACACACCGGCCCTTTGCGGATAAGATTGGACACCCCTGATTTAGATACACAGAAGTTAAGTCAGAATGGTGCAAAACAGAACACATCTAGTGATTGGCATTTCTGCAAACAAAAACACCTTGTTAATGTGAGAGGTCAGAGGAGAATGAAAAGGCTAATTTGAACTGAGAGAAAAGGTAACTCAAAAAACTACTCCATACAACTATCTTAAGTAGAAGAGCATCAGAGGATGCACCACACATTCAACCTTGAGGCTGAAACCCTACAACAGGGGTCATCAACTCCTGTCCTGGGGGGGGCGGAGCCCTGTGTACCTTAGTTCTTTCCCTGTTTTACCATAAAAGAATCAGCTCAAGAGCTGTGTGGTAATTAGCACAAAGAGTTGAATCAGGTGTGTTAAATGAGGGGAAACTCAAAAATGTGCAGGGCTCCGGCCCCTGCCCTACAATAATAGAAGACCATGTTCGGTTTGACTCCTGTTAGCCAAAGCCTGAAGGCTGAGGCTACACTGGGCACAGGGCTCACCAAAACTGGCCAATTGAAGACTGGATAATCATAGCTTTCTCTGATTAATCTCAATTTCTGCTGAGGCACACAGATGGTAGGGTCGGAATTTTTCATTAACAGCCATGGACCCAGCCTGCCTTACGTCAACAGTCCAGCCTCAAGGTGATGCTTTAATGGTGCGGGGAATGTCAATTTTGCTGTTGAGTTCTTGTGTTACGTCTTAGTGTTACGACGTAGTCTTACGTCCAGCTCCGTATGATCCTCGTGTGTGCCACGCCCATCTTGTTACTCCGTGTTTCTACCGATTGTTGTCACCTGTCTCGTGTTACTGCTTGCCTGTCTTGCGTCTGCGTAAGTTCCGGCAGACTTGGCATTGACGTTACATGTCGTTTGGTCCCTGTCAGTCCTGTGTTGCCAAGAATAAACCCCGTTTGTCCTCCATAACAGCTCTGCTTGCCTGCTTCCCGGCTCGCCTCCCGACCATGCGACAACGAATATAACACTTAGCCATTATGGTTCAGGAGTCAGGTTGACCTTACTTTTTTGACTGTATGTCATTTTGGATACAACATTTGTTAAATAACTGAATGTGTTAAGGGCTCCAAGACAATAATTTTGCCAACCGCAAGATTCGAACCAGCAACCTTCCTGAGCTAGTTTCTTTTTTTTGTTTGTTTTTACATTTTTAGCATTTATTGAAATGCTATTTATATAGATATTTATGTATGTTATGTCTTACAAAATACAAAAATATTTATCATGATATAGAATTACTAGTTTAGTTTTTAGGAAGCACTGTCCTGTGATTTAGTTTTTAGGATGAATTATTATCACTCTACCCTCAACTCCAGAGGTATGGGTTTGATCTAAGGTTTGGGCATCTGGAGGGTCTGTGTCCATTTTATGGCTGAGAAGCAATTTTCTCAGGATACTCATTCTTCCTCATGCAAACCATCAGGAGAGTGAATCAAGGAATGTGAATTGCGGATTAGATGTGTGCCCTGAATTAAACTGCCATTATATTGTTTTTATATCTTATACTGACACTGTCAGTTTTCTTGCATCCTTGTGGTCTTGCCAGCTAATTTTGTTGTCCAGGAAAATGTACAATGTCAATAAAAAGTGTTGAAGTCTTGAAGCATTCTAGGAACGAAAGCTCTGGAATGACCCTCTACTGGTTAAACAGTTATGGAAGATTAATCATTTTTCCATGATATTTGGTGGTAAAAATAGCTATGTTTTGAATTCCAGGACTGTCAAAGTAAATACAGTGGTACCTCGGTTCTCAAACTTAATCCGTTCTGGACTCCGGATCGAATGCTAAAAAATTTGAGTTCTGATCAAATTTTTCCCATAAGAAATAAATAATGGAAAATCAATAAATTGGTTCCCGGCCTTCCAAAATTACACCTAAATATGTTTTTTTTAGCATTTAAACACAAATGAACTAGATAAAAAAAGAAAAGAATTTTTTTCTTAATGGCTTTCAAAACGATAAACATCTTATCTCAACATTACCCCTGTCCTGCCCCGACAGTCAGCTCCCACTCAATAACCTAGTGTGGGATCCCCATGTGATCAGCTGTTTCTGGTTGTTGTCATTAGTCCTCTGTATTAAGTCTGCGTTTCAGTTTATTTCCCCAGTCCGGTCATTGGGTGTGTTTGACTTGCTTACAGTGCTGGCTTAAAACGCATTCTGATCCTGACGCAGTGCATTACGGTTAGATGCATTGCAACCTCTCACCTGGCTGCACAAACTGGAACCGCCTCTGTGACGACACACCTTTGCCCTTATTGGCTGAAGAGTTTAGTTACACGTATGATGTACATTTGTATCCCAGGCAGTTCCAATGCATAATCTGCTATTTCTCCCAAATATCATGTAAAGCAGTGGGAACTGGTTTTCAGTTAATTTATCTGGTAAATTAAAGTTTAAATGAATGACATAAATGCTCTAATAATACACGTAACTTAGTGGTTTATTTATTGTTAGTTACTGTAATGTTGCGCTGCTTTATCTGGTTAATCGTCCACTCTATGACAAAGGCATTCAAGTAAGAAATGCATTGTAGTGTGGCTCCTTTCTTGGCGGGTACAATTTATATTAGGTCAGCATTCACTGTTCGACTGATATTCAGATCGAGTTCTAGGTAAAAGTTCAACTTTCAAAAATTCGAGTTCTAGTGAGTTCGAGAACCGAGGTATCACTTTACAGTTAATATTTTTAGATTTAAAAAAATCACTTTAGTCATTAAACATACTTGTGACTCTTAAGCAAAATGCATAGATATTGTTGGTCTTATGAAAAAATAAGCAACTATTAGCTATGTTAACGTTGTCTACATGTAGAATAATAGTACTGATAGGTGCAGCAGTTAATCCTCATGTAACCTGTGATAATACAAACTGCGGTCATCATAATAGTGGTGCATTGGATACCTCTGTGGCCTTAGCTGTGAATGCGATCTGTGAACGCAATCAAAAATTTGGTTTATTATTCTTGGTTATGGTTTGGGCTGGGTAGGGGTTAAGGTCACAATGTTGGTCATGGTTAGAGTTTTCCGCATAGAAATGAATGGAGAGTTCCCACAAAGATATAATTACAAACCTGTGTGTGTGTGGATTATGTTTGTGTTACATTGTGGTAAAAACCTGTTAATCTGACTTTATGGGGACTCTTTTTCAAGTCCCCACAAAGATCTCTGAATGCAATTGGAAAAACTAAAAACACCATTATTTATACCATGTATTTTGTATTATTACTCATGGTTAAGGTCATGTATGACAGTTTAATGGTATGCTCTCCCCGGATGTGGTTCGGCAGCTGCCTGCGGGTCCTTCTGCTCCGGTCCGGCTGTCACCTGCAGGTCCCCCTCCAAAGTCTCGTCATCTGACTGTGGTCCCACCGCTGATGCCTCGTCGGCTGCCTCCGGGTGCCCCTGCCTCAGCTCATCAGGTGCCTGCAGGTCGCCCCAGTGTCGGACAGCACCTTCCCTGGCTCTGGCTGTCCTGTCACCTGCTGTGGCTTCCCCCTCCTTCTCGCCTGCACCAAAGTACTCTCCTTCTTCCTCTTCACCTCTCCCAGTGACCCCCCCTGCTTTCTCCTTGCCTCCTTTGTCAGTCCCTCCGTCTGTCTCCTCATCCCCTGTGTGGTCCCCTCTGGCTCCATCCTCCCGTCCGCCTGTGGCCCCTGCGGCTACCTTCCCTCACCTGCCAGGGTTTCCACGGTTTCCCCTTGGTCGTCCGTCCTTTGCCCTTCTTCCTCCTGGTCCTGGTACTGTTCTTCTGTTCACTCCTCGTCCTTCTGTTCCCCCTGTGTCTCTTTTCTGGTGTGCCTGTCTGTGTTCCCTGTGCTTTCTCAAGTTTTGTTTTGTTGTGGTTTTGGCCCTTGTGTCTGGCCCTCTGTGTTGGTCTTGTTCCCTGTGCCGGTCTTGTCTTGTTTTCCAGGTTCCTCTTGTTTGTCCTGTCCACCGCCACCAAATTTTGTTGAAACGGGTGAAAAGTATTCTCCTGTGTCGGATATGGGTTTGGGTCAGACGCAGGAGAGCTAAATTGCAAAAAATACCCTAGGGCTATATTTTAGTGACAAAATTCCTGCATTCGAGATGATAAAACATAAAATCCATAGCAGTTCATGCCTGCACGTGCATTCCCGGAAATTTCTCCCACTTTCATTTTCAAAAAACGCGTGCGATCTCCTCCAGTTGTTCAAAACGGATGCTATAGTAGTCAGCTGAGGCCATCAACTGTGGACAATATCCATTTTACACCGTAATATTAAGTTTTGCCTTTAATTTATAATCTGATTTTCATTCGGGGGCGGGTCGGGTGTCGGTATTTATTTATAGAAGATCGGGTGCAGAATTTCATTTTATTTCTGTTGCATAACAGTTCATATACGGGTTTAAGTAAGACAGGTATGGGCGGGTGCAGTTTGTCAATCTGTGCAGTGCAGGACTCTGCTGCCAGGTGCTGCAATAATCATATAAACAATTTTCATATAAATCATACAAATAAGTAATTTATTTGATGAAACTTCATTATGTCATTTTTGCGGACAAGGAGGGGAAATTTCTGCGGTAGGATGGTATATTCAAAATCTCTCCCATTGGCCCCCTGCTGCTGGAAATGCAAGCCAAACTCTTGCTCCATTCGTACAAGGACCCAATGGGCCACAACACCAGATCCCTACAAATGACATAATTGTAATATATCTCATATGGAAACGTAATGTCAATTGTTCTGCACAAAACCCAAATGTTGCATTTCATGTATGTAAGTGGCGGAGTGGTGCTTTACACTTATGAGACCTGGGTTTGAGTCTTCTCTAATGCTTCATGCATGTGGAGTTTGCATGTTCTCCCCATATCCCCATGGGGATTCTTGCTGTTTCTCCTGATAGTCCAAAAACACGCTGAGGTGATTTGCCATTGTCAAAAAGTCTGTAAGTGTGAATTGTGTGTTGTGTAAGTGTGACATGATCTGGGTTGGTGTCCCATACTGGCATATATCCTATCTTATACCCATAGCTTCTGGGATAGCTTCTGGACCCAGTTGACTCTGAATAGGAGAGGTGGGTATGGAAAATTGTTGAATTCTCATGACCAGATATAGGCAAAATTGGTCACTCAAAAGCACATAAATGACTCATGCACCTTAGGAGAGAATTGACCCCTCAGTCATCATGCCAGCCTGTTTCAGAGACCAAAATACTGCACCATTGCTACATGTACTGCAACATGTGCCACAAAATGTATGCATTTTACTTCTTATAATTATTTTAAAAGTATTGTTCTAGGATGGACCATGAGGTATGTGAGAGGGCACAGGAGTGGCAAGAAAACCTCAAAGGAGTTATGTTTATTCTACAGGGAATGGGGGTTGCTTGTGGGGAAAAGCGTTGGCCATATGTAGGATGTGGGTGACCAGAGTGTTGAGGCCAGCTGCTTCTTCACATGGCACCCCAGCTCCTTACACTGGCTGTACAGACTGGAGAGAGCCATCCCATCCAGGCAGTCATCAATAAATAAACATGCAGATGTAACTTTTAAGGAATAGCTAAAACAGGTGGCAATATATCTTGAATAGACTGGTTTACAAGGTTAACATGCTTTCTAGTAAGGCCATCTGTATAAGAAAACAAATTCTGTTGCAAGGAAGAATTAATACCTATTTTAAAAAAAAAAGATGTTTGTGTCATGAATAGCACTGAGGGATTCCCATCATCTGAATAAGTTAAACATGTGTTCTATAAATTGCAGAATCAATAATTCCTACAAAACTGTAAAGTTTGCTAAATTTCCCAGACAGCCCTGTTACATACTCTACCCATTTACTTTGTACTGCTGTTATTTATATGGAGGCACTACCAGATATCACATGACCTCCACAGCCCAGACTTGTCAGTGGGAGAGTGTTTAGCTTTGTCGAAAGAAAAAAGTGCGTAGAGCAAGCACAATGGTAGCATTCTAGCAGCTGGAGTTTTCGAAAGTTTTTTTTTTTTCTCCTTAGCTTTAAATTGGTTACTTAAGCTTACACTGACAGTTCAAGAGTTTATAGTTTCTATTTAATGATGTACAGATTTTCCTACTGAAAAAGGAAAAAATATGGGACACTAATTCACAACCGGTTCCGGATGAATGCAACACCTGGAATGCCAGAAAGCTCTTGACAAACTAAAACAGAATGATTGATCTGGATGACCTTGATCCCTTTCTTTTTGTGTTTTAGTACAAAGATGATATGGAACACTTTCTTAAAAACTGTATGGATAATCAGCACCTCCGGATCAACACTGTTTTTATTGCCTTAAAAATGAGCCACATTGCCCATCACTATAGTTTATATTTAAAGTTAATTTTTAATAACTTTTGTTTTAATAATCATATCATTGTCATATGCCTCCGTCCAGCCCTCTCATGTGCCATGCCCACCTCGTTACCCTTGTGTGAATTCCCAACATACCAGCTGTCCTGCATTCATTCTGATGTCATGTCCCGAATTTAAGTCCGCGTTATCTCTGCCTTAGTAGATCTGTCATTGACATGTGTACCCCAGTGTTGTGAAGTCCGTTGCCGTCGGTCCTGAATAGGCCTGCCTTTTTGATTCCTGGCTCCCAGAATTGCTTCCCTGCTCCCCACTCCTGCAACGACACATAATCCATCACCACAGAATGACAGATCTCCCGCAGAATACACATCAGCATTCCATACCTGAATACAGTGCGCTAATTGCTGAAGCTGGATGCTGGATTCAGCAGCCCAAGATTTGGGGGACCCCCGCAGTGAGCGGCCATGCTGCACATACTGGGGATATCCTGACAGGGATATCGCCAACCTAGGATGCCTTCTTGGTGGAGGAAGTTCATTTGAACTTAAGATGGTGGGGATTTAATTGATATTTGGGGAAATTAACCTGTTCAATTGTAATAGAGTAGTATCTGAAATAATTGCCAAAGAAATGGCACAGCACAGACACGAACATGGCTACAATGGCAAAGAAAAATAAAGAGCCTGAAGTCAAAGTTTAAAGAGGCAAAAGAGTCAGATCAGCTTAGCGGTGGTGACCGCACAATGTGCCAATTTTACAACCAGCTTTTTACCTATGTAAAACGTATCAATGCGTGACGCTTCGGAGGACCGATGTGTTCACATTACAGTCAGATACAGGCCACTTGTATTTATGAATGTGAACCGTCAAGATAGACAAATCCGATCTGAGCAAAAAATCTGAATTAAACAATGGCTGGCAGTGTGAACGTTTCGTTGTACTTTTGATTAATTATTTGAATATGATTTGCAAATTGATGGAATTTATAAAATATATAAGGCATGAATACTAATACTGACACTGATGTTTTAAATGGTTGTGTTAAGACAGATTATGTTTGCCACTTTAATCGGTTTGCTGATTTGTTCGCCCACCGAGTTCAACTAACATTTTTTATTACTGGCACCTATTGTATTTATTGTAGCTGTTTATAGCTGTTTTACATCCCTTCATCCATTCTTGAAGAATTAAAATACATTATTAACATTGTTTCCAATGATAATAATATAATTTAAATCGATGACCAAAATAATAAGTATACAATTTAAAAGACTCGATTTATGTTTGGTCAAGTTAAAGTCTGTGTGTGAAGATCGTGTGTTATCTGGTACTGCCTCCATTGCATGAGTTTGCATAACATCATGTCCGTACTCGCCTGTGGAGATCTTGTGTTTCCGACCTTCTAGTGGAGGTCCTCCTGGTGAAAGGTCTGCAGCCAGACCTTTCTCGGTTTCTCACACTCACCATGTCCCCTAAATGCCAGCTCCTGAAGACCCAAGAATTAAATTACATTTAATCTGCCTATTTAGAATCTCGCAGTTTTTCCTCACTCATGTTGCCATCCCGCTGTGCTGCAGTCACAAAAAGAAGTTGTAAATGCTGTAAGATGTTGCCAGTGAATTAAAACATCTGAATGATACGCTGTGTGATACTGAAGTTGTAATGGTGTTCCATTTAGTGAAAAATTTGGTGGCTCAAGGTCAGGTTTATTGTGCCTAAGCTCTTCAGATACCGGCAAGCCATGATTTTGTGCCAGATTATGCAACACGCTACATGCGTGTACAATGCGACACATTTTTTGTGGACTGCATGTATAGCAGCACCTAAGCAGTCTTTTCCAGGTAGCGCCAACAGCCTTAAAGCTGCCCTACTGTGCGCTCCACCACCGCGGAGCCCGAGAATGGGGGGCAGCATTATAATACCGCTCCTCTTCATTCTATGGGTTTACAAGCAGCATGAGAAGCCATTACTTCAATGGGTACCCACTAGGGTTACGCGATAATGCTCATTGTCATATCGTCCTATCGTTAGCCTGTAAGATCGCCGATACACGATAGTATCGGGGGGAGGGGCATTTTTTTGACTATTTATGTATTTGTTTGCTTATTTATAAGAATTTATTTACTTATTAGTCTACTTTTTTATTTTACACTTTTATTTAAATATTAACGTAATTATTAATTGTCACGCGGAATGACGCATGGGAAATGAGGACCGTCTATCATTCTGACATGGAGGCATTTCGGGTTTACACGCTTACACCAGATGAAAAAGGTGAGCCTGCTGATGTCACGCAGGCAGTTTGCAGACTTTGCTCGAAGGTTGTGCCGGTAAAAGAATCACAAATCACAAACATGTATGTACATTTGCGTGGCCACCACCCTGCTAAGGCTGCTAAACTAGCGCCAAGAGAAGGCACGATTAGAAAAGATCAAAGTCAGCCATTAATCATCGGAGCTTTTGCAAAAAGCACAAAGTACAAAAGAAACAGTGAAAGGTGGGCTCAGTGCACTGCAGCTGTATTGAAGTACATTGCGAAGGAAATGGTCTCCTATCATACAGTCGAGAAAGCTTTAAAGACCTGCTCCAAACCTTTGATAAACAGTACGAGCTGCCGGGGCGCAAGTACTTCACCGAAACATTGCTAATGATCTGAAAGCTGCTAACTTTGTTGCTTTGACCACAGACATGTGGTCAAGCATAAACATGACCCCCTATATGTCTGTGACAGTCCATTATATTTCGGAGGATTGGAAGCTAGAAGCAAAATGCCTGGAAACAACATTTATTCCGGAGAATCACACTGCAGAGGTACTGGCTGAGGTGCTGTCAGATGCGATGCAAGATTGGGACATAGAGTAAAATTTCATGCATTACAACTGACAACGGGGCCAATATTGTTGCGGCCATACGAGGGCTTGGATGGCCATAGCTGAACTGTTTTGGCCATAACTTGAATGTGGCAGTGAATTATTCACTACAAAAGGAGAAAACAAAAACTGATCGCGCTCTTGGAATCTGTCGCAATATTAACGCTTCATTTTCTCACAGCTGGAAGAGGCGACAAGAGCTCTGCAAAGCGCAGGAACAGCTATATTTACCTCAACATATGCTGATAACGGTACATAAATTATTATATTTTATAATATATTATATTTATCTTGTGGTACAACCATGTTAGTGAAAAATAAGAAAAATGACATTTTTGTCAGACTAGAAATAATACTTGTAAATCAAATATAATATTATTTAATTATAATAAATGATCACAACATTAACAATCGACACATAATTGTTATTTAATATGTTGTTATTTTAGGATTGTACAACTCGTTGGGATCAACATATGCCATGGTAGTAAAAATTCTGGAACAGCTTCCTGCCATTAAAAGGGTTTTTGCTGATGACAAGAGCCGTCGTCGAACACTCCCAAACATGACCTGGCAGGACATTGCTGTACTAGAGGCTGTCAGGGATGGGTTGAAGTCTGTCGCAGAATTTACTGATATATTAACAGCTGAAAATTACGTGACAGTCTCATCTCTGCTGCCTGTGCTGCAGCTAACAAAGGATATCCTGAAGGAGGAGAAGACCGATGTGGAGATGACGGCAGGAATTAAACGGAGGATTTTTGAGAAACTCACCTCGAAATATGACGATAGTACCCTCCAACTAATGCGCAAAGCTACCCTCCTTGACCCACCCTATAAGGGCGACCACATCGATGCCGCACAACTTGATGTGATCAAATCACAGCTTGAGGTTGAGATGGTGGCATATTGGAATGAAAAAAATATGCCACCTGTACCCATCAGAGTGGAGGAAGAAGAAGAAAAAGATACGTCATCAGGTGAGAAACAGCTGGCTAAAAGGATCAAAACACTGGTTCATCTTCTTCGCAGAGCAAAGCCGTCTGTGTCCACATCCACACCTGTAGACCAGCGAGCAAAATCTGAAATCACGTCTTACTTACAAGAGGAAGTAATTGATGGTGATGACAAGCCATTGGCAAAAAATACCTATGTGTTACCACAACTTGCACCCCTTCAGAGCGTGTGTTTAGCGCAGCCGGTAACATAATCACTCCACTTCGCAGCCTACTCAAACCAGAAAAAGTTAACCAGCTTGTTTTTTTGGCAAAAAATCTGTAGATGGAAGCATTACTCTTGCATCGTAAACAGTCATATTGTTTTAAATCTGTAAGCAATGTACTGTAACTAAGATTGCATTATTTTAGTTCTTGGTTATTTAATTTTTTTTCTTTTTGTTTATTGAAACGTGTTTGGCGATTAGCGACAAGATAAACACTCTTTTATGTTAAATATGTTAAACAAGTTAGAGTTTGTATTTTCATAGCCGACTGATTATTGTGCATTTATTCTGAATACGCATCATACATTTGCGGCTTGCAAGGAATGCATATGATGATTTTTAAAAGAGAATCACTCCTCTTTGAAAAACGTATTACAAGCGACATTAAAACTAAATTTCCTTCTTTCACAAATTATGTCAAGCCTGCTTGTTATAAAGAGACATTGTACAGCTGTTATTTT